>JAVFBZ010115394.1:10898-24641 GCA_032466195.1 Katharina tunicata | reverse complement strand
GGTTGTAACTCGTGTATAGTGAAATGGGAAAGGCACATCATTGTCAGAATTGCAGCTTTAAATACCCATCACCACCCGAGTATTTTCCCCAAGTTTCATTCCCATTGTCCCATTGTCCCATTCCAGAAGCATTGAGAAACATAATTATCCATGGGCATTGTACACAAGAAACTCTATTTTTTTTTAAAAATTCAACACTTTCTTTTTTGACAGAGTATATATACTACAGAAAGTTGCACAGGCCCACAGAAGTTAATATAGGCCGAGGTCTGTGGGTCTGTATGCTTTTGTATAGACCAAATTAAAGGCCTTAACTGTTGTATTATATGACGATCATTCAGTTAGCTTACCTTATCAGCTGATATCCGAGTAACAAACCACTGTTTTGAGCATCTGAGCTCGAAGCAGACGACATCTTTGACACAGCTCAAACCCAAGAAGAAAACAGAATAGCCGTCGGCGATTGGTTGAAATTTGGCGAGAGTTATACACCTCCAGTCAATATTAAGGGTTTCACATTGACCACGTGATGTATTTCAGCCAATGGATGATCAGAAAATGACTGTCAGTGTGTATCTTTTGTGAAAGATGAAGGAATTTGAAGTTCAGAGAAAAGAAACTTGATCATGTTAATGCATCTTATTATTACTATACTAGTAGGTTGATTCGATATTTTAAATCAAACTCAACAGGTCTTCAATTGTGTCCATTAACATATTGTAAAGTCAAGAAATATGATATCCACATAAACCTCTCTGCCTCGGCTGGATCGGCAAGATCAATGAAACGACAGCTCGTTATCGTTATATTCGGATGTTCAGTTCACCATACCATATGATAGCTTTTGTTTCAATATGTCAGAAATACGATGTTGTGACCAATTTAAATTTAAACTCGATCCAGGATAGCTATTTCGTGTGAAATCCTTAGTACCTCAAGTCCACCGAACAATTAAAAAATCTTATACATAAAGAAAGATAAACTTTTAAAATCTTTCCCCGTTCACGGTATGATTAAACAAATCGTGTTTGTCTTCAGGTTTTTGTTCTTTATACGCACAGTTGTCAGGTCTTTTATGCCTCAACAAAGGTTGGAAATCCCTCTTTAATACGGTAGGCAATTTGTGGTCAATTTTTTAAAAATTGTTCTTAATCACGCATCAAGCAATCGAATTTCGTCTTCTTTGCTGTTTTGTATACACCTTTTTTTACGGTCTATTGTGCATAAAATATAACCTCAAATTGTCTTTATTCAAACTGTTACGTGATACCAACAATGGTATGTATTTATTCAATATAAGTTATGAAAGTTGTTATTATTGCCACCAAATAGAAGTCGCGTCAATATTTATCTATGAATTTTAGCTTAATTGGGTTATTGATCAATGGAATTATTATAATAAGCAATAACCATAGTCTACCAATGATTCCAATGCCGGCCACACAGCCAATGAAAAAACTCCTAGCTAGTACACAATGACGTAACCACTAATACTGTACGAAACTCAGAGAGAATGTACAATTAAATAATTTCTAGGGGCAAATACGTTAAGTTATCCTATAAAACAAAGACTTGTGTTGTTTCTTTATCAAATACGAAATCTAAATGATAATGTGTTTAAATGAAACAATTACAAACCAGATATATCGCCATTGGCACGAGGTCGTAATGGTTTAAGTGGGTTAACTCTTATTGTTTGGATTGTTTGTATAAGCTGAAGGGGTGACCTGGTCAAGGATTCTATGTTGAATAGTTAGGAGCTAATTTGTACTCAACGTGAACAAAAAGTGTATGTCGAAATCAGGAAGTTAGTAGACCTCCAATGTCCTTCATTTATTATTCATGGAAAACAAATATACCTATCCAATTAGGTTTGGTCCCGGGTATACAGAATGCAGAAAGACACCAAAACAATCATTGGAAACAAGCTTAATTTCTTAAAAATCAAGGACAAAAATTACTTTAACAGGATTGGGATTCGTTCGTACGAAGGACAAGACACAAAGCCCTATAAAGAAAACCAAACATAATTTATTTAACCTCATATGACAAAGAAGTCATATTAGTATTTATTACGTACCGGGTATTTCAGTTAAGCACATACACACTAACACAGAGTAGAAGTTCTATATATTGTTACATAACACATTGTTTGAACAATACAAATGCAGTATAGTTCAATGCAAGAAACTGTTATGTACATTCATCTAGTCACGGTTCATTACACATCCACAAGCATACTAACAGAAAATAAGATCGCGGTAACAATTTAGTTCCTATGAAAACAAACAGTTCGTTCAGGGCTTTAAGTGCCTGATTTAATTGTTTTTTGTTCTTATGGTTTTGTTTCTTTTGTCAACAATTCATCTGTAGATAATCAGTGAGAGGGCGATGTTCTTGTTTGCCAAATAGCTTGCTTGGTAAAAGATGACTTGGATTGACTCTTCTGACGATTTTACCAAATAAATTGACGGACATTGTGTTTTACATATTTGGCTATGTTGAATACTGCTTTTGCATAACATCTGAACACATACAACTTATGTTGGTGATGCAATAAAGTGCCAATTGTCGGCACGGAAGTACTAGTCTTAAGTGCATGTATTTGAAAAAGCAAAAATTTAAATGATACTTAAAGATCTTATCAAATGATGTAATAGTCAGTAGAATGTCGAAGAGGTTTGTGAACCTGTTGATATTGCGATGTTTTTTCCAAAAACCCTTTAAGCGTAACATGTTGTGCTGACATTGTAGAAACAAAACTATACTCTATGAACTTCAATTTAAAGTGCGGCGCTCAACAAAAACCCCGCATTAACTAGGAATACAACGACAAAACACACTTCATACATGTTTGTTCTATAATAAAGCTTTCAATGATTTACTTACTCCATCATCATGTACACGGAAGACCATTCAACTAATACAAGGAAGATCATGATGGGATGAAGATTTTATCTGATATTGACCCAATTGCTCCAACATGACCGCCTGTGTGTACTACCATAGCCAGTTCTTTAAAGTCATCAAGAACTATGTACAAAAAGGTTTTGCACTAACTAAGATAACACCAAGAGACATCAATAAAAATTATCTTCCATTTGGGTCAAACGGATGAACCCATGAAAGAAAAGTAAAAGACTAAAGACAAGTCTTATAGAGACATTGTCCTCGTGCCCATAAATGAAACATTTTTGCAAACCTCACGAGATTTAATGAAGCTCATTTACTCTGGAGCTTTTATTTCAGGCATAAATCAGATACTTTAGAAAAGGCATCCATTCACATGTCCTAGTTGTAACCATGATCAATAAATATATAACATGAGGAATATATGTCAATGACATGCTTTCCTTATATAATGAACGGGAGACCTACATCGCTTTCTCTTATCTTAAAGTGGTCAAGAAAAACTCTACGTTCGATATACTATAAAGATTAAAACAGCTTAGAACACATGTGAATAAGAAGTATTCTTTTATTTGTGCAACTTCAGGCCTAACACAGAAAGTGTTTTGAATCTGTACAAAATGTGAAAAAATAGTGCGCTGTGTATTATTTTTATGATACACGTTTTCAATTTATTTTAACACCGGTTTTCAGTGTATCTTGATGTGCCTGTTGTTTCTGTCGGAGTATTTTCTCCAGTGCTCTGATTTGTATATTTGTTTGAATGGTGTATGACATGGTGTTTGTGTCTCAATATAATGGAATAAATTTGTCATTTGTTATGCTCTGTTTTATGTAGCCTACGCTGCAATATCGGTTTCGTTTTGTCAGCACATGGAAATATTTTGCAATGTTTGTGGTGATGCCAGACAATGTTTATGGTTTTACCAGATACGTTTATGGTTTTGCCAGACACTGCTTATGGTTTTACAAGACAATAATTGGTGTTTTGCCAGGAAATGCTTATGGATTTGAGAAACAATGTTGTGTCTGCCAGTTCATGTTACTCATCCTTGTATATTGTTTTTGTTCTTTTTTTCCATTGCATGTTTTAAGGTAAAATGTTAGTTGAAATGTGATTGAAGCTATTTTCACCCATGTAAATTGAAAATGTGTTAATTGCGTGGAGATATATTCGTGAAATATAACTAAAGTCAATGTTATTTTGCCAGTAATTGAAGTAAAGTCATGATAATGACATGTATCGGTCGGCTTATATAGAGGATATTATAAGAGTTATAATGGACGCATATATAATTTTACTTCACAATACTCACGATATGCTTTGCTATGCATTCATTGAGACCGGAAAATAAAATAAAAATGAACGCTCAAGGAAATGTGAGCCATGGACCAGAACTTATCAGAACTTATCAGAAAAGGCATAACGTATTATTATAGCCTTCTAAAACGATTTGGTAACAAGGTTAGTAAGAATTGAGTTACTGCCCCAGTTGATATTTTATTAAATAGCACCGAGAAATTTAGAACGGAATCGGGGTTGTCTGGAGGCACACCTAACAATGTGTTATGAAGCTATTACATTAAAACTATAAATAAGGTCCATTCTCTTTGTTTGTTAAATATCAACTTGCTGATCACCAGAAGTAGATCCCAAAATTGTTTCTGGTGTAATACCAGGAACTCTCACAAATACCACAAAACGACGGACTATATTTTCTTTGTGACGTTTTCTACGAATGAAAAGATTCCAAAACATGTTAAAAACGTTATAAAAGAGCTCTTTTCTAAGTATTGGATACTTGTCATTGTTCCATCAATATATTTTTAATTATTATTAATTTATTTTATTATTTACTTATTTTAATTGATTAATTATATCACACCTTAATGTTCACTTTCCTGTTTGTTCCCTGTTTGTAGTACGTGGCGCCACATTTGCATAATGTGAATTTGTGAGATTTCCTGTTTGTTCCCTGTTTGTAGTACAAGGCGCCACATCGGCATAATGTGAATTTGTGAGATTTTCAATTCTTTCAGTACGTATTTTTAACATCCCGGGGCCGTGGTGCTGTGATCGAACAGAATGAACATTGTTGAGTTCCATGTGCAACAATAGCGATAACACCAGCAAACTGGTATAAGCCCTCTTGCAATGACAAAACACGTAGATTAATGGGGCTATTATACAATTCCTAGTCCCGAAAAGCAATATCAGTGGGAGGTGATGATATATTACTTGATCAATACGTGACATCAACAATGGATCTTATTAATTAGATATATGTTATGAACGCTGTAATTACATGATTTTGTACACATGAAATACGTGACAATATATTGTAAGCACCGTGATTCTAGTTAAATATAACTAATAGACACCAAGAAAGAACATATTTCAAAAGGAAATAATAATTTATTACTTAATGAATAGGAATATCAGGATTTTCATAATCATATAAACAGCAATTATATCCAGCTATACCAATAATTGCTTAATTTTGTTATTGGTATAACATCAGCATATGAGTGATGTGGTAGATTAACAAATCATTTAAATAAAGCCATAGCCCTTATTCATGGCTATTGCATTGTAGGCTTCAATACATTTTGGTTGCAGCAATACTGGTGTATTTTATTGTATTCCCCATATTATTTGCTTTGGTAATACTACTTAAATATTAGTATTGAATATGAATGGCATTTTGTACAGGAAATCGCATCTTTCCAGGTTATAGATATAGAAGTGTATCGCCCAAAAAAACTTCGCACCTATTCTTTTCTGGATTAAGCAGTTTGCCCAAGGTAGGCTGGGACAAACTGCTTAATCCAGAAAAGAACTGAAATATCTGTTACAAACCAGTATTTATACTCGTTGGCCACATGACTGGTCAGTGCCGATACCAGACTTAATATCTATATATTTAGTAATTCCAAATGTAACAAATCACTAAACCAGTTAATTTAGGAAGCATTTAATCAAACATTACGAATGTGAAAAGTGGTTGTTTGGTTGGAGCTCTCGTTTGACATAACTGAGGTCAAATAAGTGCTAATGCCTGAGTTGACAATTGACGTTAACAATTAAAGTTAATTTATGTTCATTAGATATTATAGAATTAGAATCAATCAGTATTCAAAATACCTTCAGTAAAGATTTCCTTAGAATAAGTCGAAATGGAAAAGAGAAATTGATTTTGCCGCTTTGACAAATTTGCTGCAATTGTGATGCGACCGTCCTCGGAAAAACATAGTTCCAAGAAGGAAACTGTACAAACATGTTCAAACACTTTCAAAGCTGTAAACATACAACAAAAATAACAAAAGCATCATTTTACATTTATAAAGCGGTTATTTCTAAAGTCAATTAAGTCAATCAAGGAATAACAATCAAACTCTATAGAAAGTAGGGCATACATTGTAAACATAACAAAAACAAACATGGCGGACATTTGCCAGGCGGCGATAAATTAAGGTAAGTTTGTGATGTTTTCTCAGGCTTACACGTGATACCAAAGTGGAAGATATGATAAATGTGTCAATAATTGTTCAGGTTAAACTGTCCAAGGAAAGTTCAGCTGGTATTTGTTTACAAGAAATGTCCCAGTAGTCGAACACACGCGTACCGCTGTTTCACTTGCACATAGAGACAAGGTTCTCACAATATGTATGTCTATGGCATATGGCCCTTTTCTAGGCTGTCTGAACTAACGTAATTATGATAAGAAGAAATGACCAAAAAGTACCAACATTCCAGCGCCACCCCACAGCACATTGCGAGCCTATGATGACATTACCATCATTAGAGTAACATATACCAGGAAAAACACTCTATCTAACAGTTTCGGAAAGCTAACATATTGGAACAGCCTAAATATACATTACAATATCTTTAAATAAAGCACCGACAATCCGATTCTAGCGGAATCGACCGTTTCTGAACAAAAATAAACCTAAGCGGAATGCTGAAAGTTAAACGAGTTCCATTATTTATACATCAAAGAAAAGCACATTTATTTTAAAATCCATATTCTAATGGGCCTATAAAAATACCACACGTAGAAAAACATGTCGAAGTGAACGACGGGAAAGGATTTAAATGTTCAGTTTTAAAGAAAATAATAAATATAGCTGGAAAGCATTACAAGGTACACAAGATTTTAGACTTGAGAATGAGTGTGTTTTAAACTGTTTTTGTATATCAAAGATTGGTAAATGGTGAAGGGAAGTGATGCTGTAGCGTTAACCTTGGAACAGAAGTTTGTGTATATGGTTTATAAGAAATCCCCATAAATACAAAACTCCCTTGGACCAGAAGTTTGTGTATATGGTTTATAAGAAATCCCCATAAATACAAAACTCCCTTGGACCAGAAGTTTGTGTATATGGTTTATAAGAAATCCCCATAAATACAAAACTCCCTTGGACCAGAAGCTCAGCGTTGGATCACTCTGGCCCATTGATTGGTTAGCTCTCCCAAAGGTCAGTGTACTCTGTAATCATCGGCTTTTGACTTCTGGCTATATTATTTAAATACGGCAATGTATATAATATATGTGTTTGTGGAGATAATAGTTTCTTCACTTTAAGTCCAAGATGACCCAACAAATGATACGCGGAGATAGACCATGGCAACGTGGTTTAAGCTCTTCTCTTGCCATTGTGGCTATTTTATGAATATATGAGGTATCATGTTACATGTACGCCTGCTTGTTTTGTGAGTTGTGTTTATTTTAATCTATGCAGTCTATCTTTGCTTCCTCAAGTTCAAGAGTGGACATTTCGTAAAGGGACCATGTTGTGCCACCAAGTCTGCTGTTGTCAGTTCCATTAAACGTCTGCTGAACGGTTATCAGGCTACGCTTCTACGCAGCGGCTGTTGATACATAATATCTATGTCTGGCACAGCCGCTGCTTAAACAAGGCCGATTTACCCGCAATTGCTAGCAGAGGGGGCTATTGCAGACTGGACGACAAGGGCCAGTTGCGTGTTTGGCTTGCAGTTTGCTTACGTGGTATCCAAGGCCAGGGATCAAGGTTAAACTTATCGCGGGAAATATACGCTTGATGATTCTACTCACCCATATTTTCCCTTTAACGCTAATTGGCAAGTCTCGCGTGAACCATACCTATCGCGTTAACTTACGATCCGCGAAGATGGTCTGGTCAAGGTGCATTTAAAAAGTTTAAAATAACACCGGTCCCGAAATCACCGAGATCATGTTCTGATAAGTTTCTGATGAGTCCTTTTCAAAAATATTTCAAACATTAAATACAACCCAAAATCTATCTGTTTAAGCACAATTTAATTCATTCTAGATTTATTTTTTTCAGTTTGAAACATATTTAACCCGTGCTTAAAAGCACATGTAAAAAACAAATATACGTAACACGACGTCGCCATGTTCGAAGTGCGTCACTACATGAGCTTTTAAGCACGGGGTAAATATGCTTCAAACTGAAAAAAATAAATCTAGAATGAAGAATAAACAGTGTTTTGGTCTGTTAATACAAGAAACTTCTATAAATACACGATCCACATACAGGACGGATTAGCATCTCTTTGTGGCGTTATCTACAATTATGAAAATGTGTAAGAACATTTTAAAAACATGATGAAAAATTCTGACATAATTAGATATCAATATGATTTATTCTGGTAGCCTAATGAGTGTGTTACGATACCATTCCCAAAAATAGAAACTTACAAAATTGACCGTAAAATAAAAAAGAAGACGAGCAAATTTTATATTTAACAATATTTATTATGAACGAAATACGATAACACTTATATTAACTACAAACCATATGTACATACATTTACAATGAGTTTGTTACTTACAAGTGATAGTATGTTGTAGTAAGTTGTCCAGTTATACAAATCTTTGGCCTCGTAGAATAGTTCTGGATAATAAAGAAATCCTCTTGGATTATATAATAAATTGATCATCGTTGGGATATAAACACTAGTTTACTATTAGAAGAACGCCGCTTGGGACAAGTATAAAGTATGCTCAGCAAAAATCTGGGGAATACCTCGGTCGTCGAATCCAGTAAACCAGTAAACCATATAAATACAGTGTCCGTAACAATCTCAATACAACATATTCAGGAAAATGACATCGTATGTAGAAAGTTCCAGACTGAGAGTATTTATGTAAACAAGTAAACAGTTCAATGAACTTTGATAACCACTAAAATTCCAGAATATTCTGCATATGAAATCAATACACCCATCAAGCAGGTCAGCACAGTTTGCTAGTATGTTACAAGTGTAAGAGATAATATTTCATTAAGTTGATATTGTAGATAAGTAAACTTGAAAAATATAATTGGTAAGGACAAAACACGTGGATTGATGAGGCTATTATTAAATTCGTGGCTCCGAAAAGCAATAACAGTGGGAGGCGATGAGATATTAATTGCTTTTATTCATTCTGATCCGTGCTATCAACAATGGCATTTGTTAATTTATGTTACGTACTTTTTAATTATTTGTTTTCGAACTCGTGAAATACGTGACGACACAATATCTGTGTGGTTTATGCGGACTAATTGGATTACGCATTTAGAGTATTTTCCAGTGCCGCCCACACAGCAAATATCTACTGTATTGTGTGTTTATTTAATAATAAATCAACATAGCAATCTCTTTAAATAATACATTGACAAACCAAATCTAGGGGAATCTTCCATCTGCACATAGGTAATTAGAATTTTAATTGGGGATAATTTTCTAGCCGAGCTAAAGAGATCAGCTGCCCTTTAAGAGACTGTTTAATACTTAGCTGGTTATTTGTTCTCACGACTAGAATAAAACTTAATCTGAAAACCAGAGTTTAACAGGTCTCCAATTTATTTCCTTTTAATACGCTCCTAAACAGATTAAAAGTCCAGTAGAGTTAAAAGTTCTATACTTTACCACTAAATTATAATGTTTTGTTAGTGAGAAACCTAGAATCCCTTTGGAACATAAGATAAGAATTGTGTATAGGTTTGTGTGCCCTGGTTTTCAATCTATATCTATATTGAGAAAACTGAGAGATGTTTAGCTAACAGGATCAAACATACACATAACTGTGAGTCACTTACTTATATCTGTCATATACTAAATCTACCGTCAGCACTGTACAATATACATGTAGGCCATTCCCCAAGCATGCAAATTATTATACTTGAAAACACTCAAAACATTGGTGAGCTCTCCTACTGAGAGAGGATCTATATGGTGGCCGAGAGCTGCCACGTAAATTAATTTACTTTAAAACAATAAAAACTGAATCAAAATAAATTAAAAAAAATTAAAAACGAAAAAAAAAAAAAAAAAAAAAAAAAAAAATGAAATGACAAACAAATACAAATTGAAAATAAAAACAAAATCAAACAAATGCAAAATAAAAACAAAAATAAAGTGAAAACGAAACGAAAACGAAAACGAAAATAAAATATAAATTACAGAAAGAAAATGAAATGCAAAACTGACGTCGTGGCTGAGAACTGCCAATTACCCACAATGCACTGTTCCTAGCATCTCTCCCTGTGTTATTCAAACGCAAAACAATACGTATTGGCCGAGAGCTGCCAAAATAAAAAAATAATAATATAAAAATGAATACAAAATGAATTGAAAATAAATGCAAAATGGAAACAAAACTATAAAGTGAAAACAAAATATAAATAAAAAAAGAAATACAAAACTAACACGCCGTGGCCGAGAACTGCCAATTACCCACAATGGACTGTTCCTAGCACCTCTCCCTGGGTTATTGATGGCTTTCGACATCCGGGCACCTGGTAGTCACGTGGTCATGGCCGCCTTAGCGACGCGGACTATGAGTGAAAACAACTGCTGGGTTACGTATGCTTTAACATGAAGAGCTGAAGTTTTTGTAGGCAATTTCGTGGATAAATCAGTTGCTTTTGTATAAAATATGACTTCTGAGTGAATTTAACTTCTGAAAGACTGCTATGGTATTCAAGTGTCTAAAAACGTGCGTCTAAACTCTGGTGGATCCAATTGTGTAGTTTATGTGCACAGAATATGTAACATTTACTGTGAACATGTGAAACATGCGAAACAACAAAATTGACATTTGTGTATTTTATGAGTCTAGGGATTTACATCATATCTCGCGGACATATTTATTGCCCTCTGATTGTCATGTCAACAACTGTCAACTATGGTGCTAGGATCTCTGTGTATTTCCACATATATATAAATTTCCACATGTATATAAACTGTTATTTATCCTTTGATTTTCATATTATTCTCATGATAATGACTTAATTAAAGTCGAAATATTGAGAACGTCAAAATGCGTCTTTTTGGAGTTTCTTTATTGCTTTACTATATTAAGCTATTCAGTGTATTAACTAAACGCAAAGGGAAATAACCCA
Source organism: Katharina tunicata (assembly GCA_032466195.1). Lineage (NCBI taxonomy): Eukaryota > Metazoa > Mollusca > Polyplacophora > Chitonida > Mopaliidae > Katharina > Katharina tunicata. The sequence goes on along the minus strand of JAVFBZ010115394.1, from coordinate 13,334 downwards.
AACCTGAGATGCATTATGGGAAAATGGCAGCTCTCGGCCAAGACGTTTTGTTCTTAAATAACCCAGGGAGAGATGCTAGGAGCAGTGCATTGTGGGTAATTGGCAGTTCTCGGCCACAGCGTCAGTTTTGCATTTCATTTTCTTTTTGTAATTTATATTTTGTTTTCATTTTCGTTTTGTTTTCACTTTATTTTTGTTTTCATTTTGCATTTGTTTTCAATTTGTTTCATTTTGTTTTTATTTTCAATTTGATTTTGTTTTTCATTTCTTTTTTTGTTTGTAAAAATTTGATTTGGTTTTTTTACATTTATTTTTTTTGTTAATTTTTATTTACTTTTAATTGTTTTAAAGTAAGTTAATTTACGTGGCATCACTCGGCCACCATAGACCTAGCAATCGAACAGTTGCAACCTCAACTTGAGCATAGCTTAAAAGCCAGCAAAAGACCAGTCTTTGTTTTAAGTTTACTTTTGGTTTTACATGTACTATGTATATTTTTTGTATAAATGTAGAGAAACAAAATTTTGCTTGCCTCAACCGGGATTCGTTAACTGACTGTCTCTTCATGCCTGATGGTTTTATTACGATAACTGTTATACATGCAGACACTTTATCAATGTTTTACGTACATAATGTTGTTCTTTATGAGCATATGTGTGTCACTCAATTTATAAAATAGATACATAGATACATGGTTACAGATATATTAACAATAAAGTTGGAATTATCTTGCAATTGTGATGCAGTGATAAAACTTCCACTAATTTATAATCACATTGCTCTCGTAAATGTTAACGTTAAATTGGGCTGTGAAAAATAGTGAATCTAGTTGGACTATACTTCGCTCTTGATGCTGGCTGTAGGAAGCGACTGGCATCGATAATCGGATAAACATATCCTACGAAAGATCGGACTTGTTTAATTTTTAACATATGGAGCGGTACGACCAATAAGCGATAAAAGTTCGTCCAGAGTATTTAACCAGTTAAACATGGTCAAATCAATTTAATGTTCCTTTCTCAATCTGACAAACATCGGATTAACCCAGGGTTCTTGTCATAATTTCTTACATCGTCTTTTATTAGCTATAGCCAGTAACATTCTTAACCCATTTAACTTTAACGTTGTGGTCTGAGTGAATATTTAAGTACAGGGCAAACTTCTATTCAGCCGCAGTAATCAATGATTTCATCCTGTCCCCATAAATAGTGGAGGATGTTGTATTTTAGGGTTTACGAAGTGGCGTAAATGTAGGCGTTATTTTTCGGGGAGATAACTATGGACAGACAAACAGATCAGTCCATGGTTGACCTATAATTATAGGTCAAGTTCCAGGGATATAAGGGAAGTATTCCGGAGGCTGAATAAATCGCCAGTTACAGTCTACCAGGTTTCTCCTTGGCTTTATACCATTACCCGACAATGCGAATAAGTTCGAAAAATGTTATGTAGTAAATTCGATAAAAAAAAAATCCACGCAAAGAAAGGATAGATACCAACAACGGAACAATTTGTAGAGAACCAAACAGGTATTTGTTCATTGCAGTATTATTAATACAGCCTGTCATGAAGGATTTTTATTAGTGATATGTAACAATGAGTCAAATGAAATCCCGGGTTTCCCACACTCTGTCACGTCGCGCCATGGCTGTATAGATGTGCACTCGGTGAACTATCGATTAAAATAATCACCATAGGTACTTCTCGTGATTAGCTGTATTAATTTTTCCCACAGGTGTCGCAGAGCAATTGTTTTCTAATTACTTTTCGATATAAACATGTTGTTATACCATATTTATCCGTTCAGAATGACTTCAATGTCAAATGTGTTATTTTTCTTTTTTGTTTGTTTTTGCATTTCACTACTCTTCTCTAGGCTGCACATTCGAGTGTTAACTTTTTATTGGCCTCAATTGTTATTGCACCTGATATGGAATTGTCTTTGTTTCATTGTACAGTGAGCTGTATTGTAGAATTGCCTATAAGTAAACTAACCACCCTTATTGAAGAACAATAGGTTTACAATTATTTTCTATACCACGATGTGGATTACAATAATCTTAGATTGCAGGGACTTCCTGCAATCATACTAGTGATAAAAGATTTCGAAGCTGGTAGATAATCGATGAACAACACATTATTCACAAATAAACTAGCATCTGTTAGGAAACGTTGCGGAAAATAAAGAGACGTTGTTATCAAGAGAATGTGTCGTTAATTGACTGGCTATAAAAGACTAACGTTCGAGAACACAGAGGGCTGAGAAGAAGTCAAGAAAACCCATCGTCTGTAATGACAATTCGATTGTTTTAAAACCCGCCTTGATCAATAAAGGCTGAGTATACAAACAACTAATCTTAGAAGGTGACATGACCGTTTATCATTGAACACATTGACTGATCTAAGAAGGTGACATGACCGTTTATCATTGAACAC
>JAVFBZ010115394.1:0-10798 GCA_032466195.1 Katharina tunicata | reverse complement strand
GAAGGTGACATGACCGTTTATCATTGAACACATTGACTGATCTAAGAAGGTGACATGACCGTTTATCATTGAACACATTGACTGATCTAAGAAGGTGACATGACCGTTTATCATTGAACACATTGCCTGAAGTAAGTCGGTCAGTTTACTACTTGTTGAAGATCAATAATGGACGATTGGCATCTTTAATCTTTTTTTTCAATCACGAAAGCTTGTCATATGATATTTCTGAGTATATAAAGTCCAGAATTAATGACGATTATCCATTTAACCGCTACGTCAACAGATGGACATTGTGAGACAGAAACTAGATCATCTGGTACACAGCTGATACATTCCAAGGAGTACTAGAGGCCATACTAATACTATACAGACGTGTGAGAAAGTGTTTACGGTATAGTATTTGTGTCAACACTTTTTCACCGAATAGCAATTTTTTATTTTTTTTTTATATGGGTTGACATCTCATCTGGGTTTGATTTTGGTCTTTTCTCTGAATGTCGGTAAACACTGGACTTATAGTTGTCCTTGTGTATTACTATCGAATATTACAGTAACAACGTCTGATGTAGCACTGACTAATCTGTAATTCTATTCGCGTACCACATTTCGAGGAAGAAACCAGTTCTCCGTATGATGTATATACAAATTGATCAAATCTAGGTAGTGGTTAGTAAATACATCTTTAATAACAACAATTCGACCAATTGTCCTGTAACGCGTTACAACGGAGTTGCCATCAACAATTAACGTTTTTCACGACTCACAATAGACCAATGGCAGAAGCAAACTCACTTCACTTACACAGTTTGCAGATTAACTTTTTCAATATTACCATTTGTTAGTTTGTATAAGATATATTTGCAACAATACACAAGTGAATTCCTGGCGGGATATCATCATAAACCCAGCCTCGGAGGTTATTAGAAACACTGTATGTTATATTTTATAGAGTCACACAAATATAATTGAGAGTATTGGAGCAGATTTGTGCTGTCAGCAAACTTTTTAGTAAAACTGTGACAGTAAACATACTTACGTCCAATTTGTGGCTTGCTAATGGGTACGAAAGAACAGTCTTTGTTACCAAGAATCAGATACAAAAGATCATTTATTAAACAGTTACTCATTTTCTCCTAAACAAAACTGTACATTATAGTTTTTATTATGAAAGAAGAATAAGTGACGTCGCATATAATTAGGTCGGATTTTTAGCTCACATTTCAGCAGCATTGCTGAATATTTTAATAACCAGTAAGACGACTGCTAGATACCGTTTTAATGATCGGTCGTTTATGTAATGTATTCTTTGTTTGAAAGACATGTATTGACACCCAAACTTCTCCGTATCTTATTATTTTGGTTATTCGCCCTATGTTTGATATTCGTAATAGCTTACATACATTAGAGTAGCAGAAGGAACCTTATCCAGAAGTGTTCTTCTATTCCATTATGTAATGTACTTAATGATGCAGTCCTTTCGGACACATTAATACTCTGTTATGTACCGAGTTTAATACACAACTTATCCATAATAGAAAGATGTATTTTCAATGACAAAGAGCCCTCTAAAATAGCCTTGTTAAATATATATCCATGCTTCTTCAGAAATATGTCATCTCTCAGACTCCTCTTTTATCCCTGATGGTGGATCATTTTGACGCAAATCTAAGATTGATGTCTCTTCAGATCAGTTATTTTGCTATAATCAGAGCATTACCTGTGTATACACACTATATAATGTATGATGTATCTATATAATGGAGAACCTATATGTATTTATATTGTCAACGTGTCAAGGACAGAGAAGACCTTGTAGGAATATATAATATTATTAGAGTAGCTTTTTGGGGCGCATTGAGGATTTCAAATTACGGTTTGTAAAAATAATGTTGAGCGTGCTCTTCTCAGACTTCGGAAGGGATTCGGTATGAAGCTTTGAAGGCAACTGTTTATACATTTTTTCACCAACTGTTCTGAGTATATCAATTCTAAATCAATAAAGGGGTTTTGTCTGCTATCCACACCCTGTCCGTTATATCAGAAGTCTAGTGTCTAGAAATACGCACCTCCCATATACATGATGTACATACCCGGCATTGTACACCTGTCTTATACGTATGATGTGACGTAGAACACAATGCTACATAAATGCAAACTTTGTTACAACTTTGTTATATTAATATATGCAGTCATTCTTTCTGGGTCATCGACCTATTTTTGAACATTTGTAACTTCTCAACAATGTTTCACATATCACAGATATTTCTGGAAGCTTTGGTGACGTAAGATGTAATCAGAGCTGACCTCCATTTTGCTTGTTGTGTGATTTAATTTATATGAAGAACATTCTGGAATTGTAATGTTTATCAAAGTTAATTGACCTCTTTGCTTGTTTACAGAAATACTCTTAGTCTGGAGCTTTCTATATATATAATGTAATTTTGTTGAATGTTCCATGATACTATATAGCCTAAACCCTTGAAATGTAATACATTCATAGTATTTTTCTATAGTCTTTTAAAAGTGTTTCCAGTTCAGTTTGTGTACTATTCCATTGTGGATTTCTGATAGCTAAAATTGTTTCTACCTTTAATGCTTTGAGCGTACATTATATTGATACTTGTTACATGTTGCTCTACTGATTATAGTACTTTATTGGCCATCGACCTATATTTGAACATTAGTAACTTTACCAACAATGTTTCATATCATAACAAATATTTATGGAAGCTCTAGTGATGTAAGATGTAAACAGAGCTGACCTGCTTGATGGGTGTATTGGATTCATATGCAGAATATTCTGGAATTTTATTGCTTATAAAAGTTAATTGACCTGTTTACTTGTTTACATAAATACTTCCAGTCTGGAACTTTCTATAATTGATGTCATTTTATTGAATGTTCCTTAATACTATATAAACTCCTGAAAATGTGTTGTATTGAGATTGTTACGGACACTGTATTTATATGGTTTACTGGATTCGTCGACCGAGGTATTCCCAAGGTTTTTGCTGAGTACTTTATACTTGTCCCGAGCGGCGTCCTTCTAATAGTATACAATGGGGCGTAAAACACCAATCGATCGATCAATCAATCAATCAATAAATCAATCAATCAATCAATCAATCGAATTGTATACCAGTGTTTGTATCCCAACATGGATAAATTTATTACATAATCCAAGAGGATTTCGTTATTATCCAGAACCATTCTAAAAGGCCAAAGATTTATATAACTGTACAACTTACTAAAACATAGTATCACTTGTAAGTAACAAACTCATTGTAAATGATTGGACATATATTGTTTATAGTTAATATTAGTGTTATCTTATTTCGTACATTATTTTATTTTAAATTGCTGGTCTTTATTCTTTCTTGCGGTCAATTTCGTTAGTAGTTATTATGGGGAATTGAATCGTAACAACAAGAAAACAAAAAAAGAATTGATTCGCGATGTTTTATTTTAATAGACTGCACATCTGATACATTCTATAATACTGAAGAAGTAATTTCTAGTGTATGTGTCAATAGATTGCGTTGTGTCGCCCGATAATTTGTTATCTATAGAAAATAAGGGAATAAACACAAATACATTACTTGATGAAGGAGGAAAGCAACTATTTTCCAAAATGGTCAATCAAACGCTCAACATTGATTTATCACAAAACTATCGAGTTGACCTGAAAAGATATACATGTACTATAGATTACATTTAACATGCAATCAATCAATCAATCAATGGCAATGCCAGATATCATGTCGACACAATGCATGACGTAAATTATTATCATTAAAACACAGGTAAATTACTTAAACAACTTCTGTGAAAGTACCAACACCGAAACGTCGTGTTAATAAACTCAGAAGTAGTTTATCCATAAGTAATTTACCTGTGTTATTGAACAACCAGCTTCTAAATGCCTCTTTAAGAAAATATTAATATTAACATAAATACTAGGAGTTCAGGATTTCTAAAATGGTCATTAGAGCATTAATTGCGTTAACACAGGAAGTCTAGACACGCATACAATTCTATAGTCAGCAATAGATCTAATTAAGCATTCTATCTAGCTTAAGGTTATAGGTTCTTTCAACACGGCAGGGGCACGGTGAGGTCTAAATATCAAGTTGACTTCTCACGAATACGGTCTTGGATAACAAACCCGACCAGACAGGTATATTTTCATTTCATTAAATTAGGAATCTAATACGTGAATGACATGCAAAGACAATGGAGATTTGTTAGCTACCTGATGGAGGCTTGGTTTGCAAATTTTCAGTTTTCACAAACAGTTTAAAGAAAAGCTATTCCCAATTAAATGCGTGCGATGTCGTTTGTAATGATAGTGCATGTTTATAGCATGACCATATGGGTTCGCGTCTGCAATCTTTATTAGGTGTCTTCATTTGTAAAGGTCGTTAAGTAACATGTCAATTGGACCGGCTTTACTGTCATGATTTAGTGTGCGTTCTATAAGGCAGTAGACATGATTGTTGCCATGGTATACTCAAATAATGCCTTATTGTTCAATTGCGACATTAGGGTAGATAATGATGTTTGAAAGGTTTCATAAACACATTCTAAAACGATTTTCATCCAATATCACAGGTTAACTACTTGTGGATTAACAACTGCTGAGTTTATGCCTCCATCGCACCACACTAGTTCTCACTACGTTCTGGAAAATGTTGCCCAAACGGGCTCAAACTGTGTGCGAACGGAGTGAACGTAGAAGCAACTGTTTATGATATGTTTAAGAACTTCGTGGACGGACTCGGACTAGCTTGGACGGGAAGGGTGCCCTAGAACTTTAAGCCTGTTCAAATTTTTCCTCGTCCCGCAATTACACGGAGTGACAACGTATTTAAAACTAGTTTGGTGTGATGGGGGCTTCATATACATTATTTGGCCAAAGTTTCACATTCTACCCCGACCACAACCCGTTTTATGATTTTCTAGGACGGGTGAGGGCGTTTTTGAGAACTAGTTTGGTGTGATGGGGGCTTTACTAAGACGACATTCCGGTGTGGGCACGAACACAGTTTTCAAGTCGATAACGATTTTCATCTCACTGGCAATATCATACAATTATGGACTTTTTTGAGGTTTATACATACCCACAGAAGTAAATATAGACTGAGGCCAGAGGCCGATATCTAAATAACTATACTAGGGATTCGTATAACTCTGTTAAGACCGAATAAAAGTGCCTTAACCGTTTTATTATAGGACGATCTTTAAATTAGCATACCGTATCAGCTGATATACGAGTAACAAACCCTGTTTTGTATATCTGAGATCGAAGCAAACGACATCTTTGACACAGCTCAACTCCCAAGATGAAAACGGAATGGCCGTCGTTGATTGGTTAACATTTGGCGAGGTGTATAGCAGCTGGAGTAATACACCTCGAATCAATATTACGGGTTACACGATGATCACGTGTCACATTTCAACCAATGGATGATTACAAAATATGATATAATCACCAAGTCATTTTATAATTCATAGGATACCCAATATATAAAACTGTCTCAATCAATCATCCACGAAAATATTCCCTCTCAAACATATACTAATATAAATTGTTTTCGTGTGATTGGTGCTGATAAGTAAACTATACATAACATATTTAATAATAAATGCATATTTTCTTATTGAAGCTTATAGGCGAGTTCATTCAGTGTAATTACCATTGTTGATATCGCGTAACATTTTGAATTACAATAATATTGAATAATTTCTTATTTTCATAAAATTAATGTGCCTAAAATCATGACATTATTATAATGTTGTTGTCAAAAGATTTTAATTTGGTATCAAATACAAGGTTAGTTGGTGTAATCCACGCCCCTCTCCGATTAATCTATTATTCAAGTTGGAATAAGTTGGTAACATATCAAGTCCTCTAGGCAATTCTGACTAATCATCGGTTATGATTTTAAATCCACATCTCCCGAATGTTAGTCAAACTAACCATGTCATGTTCTTTCTTCACGTTAGTGGTGGTACTTAATAAAACATCAACTAGAGCCCGTAACTCAATTATCGATACTGGTTCTCGCCAACTTTTTAAATAAGGTTACTTTAATATTTTATGTCGTTTCGAAGTAGTTTTTGCCAATAGTTTTTAACCATCCCTTTAACGACCACTAGCTAGACAAGTATTAAAGTATTTGGACAATGAACACAACAGCACCGCTCTGTCATTGTACGTAATTACCGAGCTAACTTTATAATGTGTTTAAAAAAAACCCCACCCCTTCTATTCCAAGGTAATGTAAAACCCTTCCAGTCTCACTTTAAAATCCTCCAATCTCTTGCTAAAAATGGTTGAAGACACACCTATTCAACAGTTTTCAACGTCTAACATTTTATGAAACTAGTAATACTTTTATGTTTTTTTTTGTTTCATAAAAACCTGTGACCTTATTTTTTTCGCCGTATGCATGCAAAAACAACATATGCCCACAAGAGTTATTGTCTGCGGGATAATCAATGTACTCCAATTTCCTCAGTGTGTCTGCTTTCGTGTTTATCTTTGAAAATTGTGTTGATAGTCTGTTGAGCTGAAAATAGCACATGCCACCTTTCGCAGTGAACCGGAAATTAGTTTAAAGAAAAGGCCGTCTTATACGGCGGTGACTGGAACATAGCTACAAGAAAATGTAACTCTTTACTTTATGGCTGACAAGTTCATGTTTATATCCGGCACAGTTAGTAAAATAAATCTTTAAAATCGAAGGACTAGGAATACAACAGAAGCTGTAAGTTATACAGTCTCGAATTATGTTTAGTATATCTACTTCTTAATGCTTGTAACATAAAACAACAGCACTAAGTCAAATTTTAAAGGAGAAGAGACATAAATAGAAAGGAAAACTGCTGTTGATAACATTTTCATAGGAACATGACTGAATTGAGTACATGGAATTTGGAATAAAAACGGCATCATAGAGAACAACGGTTGTAATGTTAACGGTTGTTGACAACGGTTTAAAGGGTGGTATAGTACTTACATTGTTTTGGTTTAACTTGTACGTTTTGTGAACAACTAACGATGTGACTATCAAGAAGTATCCCTGTCCACAGATATATAAGGAAAGCGTTCCGTGGATGCAGAGGTTGTTATTTCTTGTGTTTTTTTTTCCATACAACAGTCCGGGTATAGTGCGTGGATACATTGGACCCTGGCCCTGTGCTTCGTAACATGGTTATTCGAATGAAAACAACCTTCTTATCCAGATCCGGTTTAAGTTTCTGTCATTTATATTTTTATATATTTTTTTCTTCATATATTTGTTTTAGAACAGAGAACCTATGCATTTATCCAGTAGATCATAAAAAGGTAGAATCTAATATACGTTATCTTACCTTTTCATTGATATTTCATCCTGGTATCTTTAAAATGTGACTCAAACGTGTATGTTCCTCATATAGAAAAGTTCGTAAAAAGCGGTTTAATAACTCTGGTCATGTTTCTAGAAATGCTGTTTTTGTGTGAACAATGGCGACTTCTTCCCTAAGGCTTGTTTTTCGCCGACCCCTGGTAGTTGACCTATTTGACACTAATGGTGGATAACTTGTATTGTAATTTCTTAACAATACATACTCACAAAAACTTTGTCTGAGGGAGAATCAATGCACTCCAATTTGATTAGTTTAATTTATAGTTAAACTTAAAATTCTTAGCTATTGATTTAAGTAGAGGCTGTTTAACTCCATGAAGTAATGTGTTAAGAGTAAAAATAACCTTCTGTGATTTCATTATAACTGTTAAATGCATTTTTCATGACGTTGGGAACATGCAAACAATACATTTGTTATAAATCGTACGTTAACATCAATGAATTTGATATATTTTTGTCAAGAGTAATCACACTGGCACAGGGATATCGACTAATTAAAGTCGATAAATTATCTTATGTTCTAGATCAATTCTCAGAGACAAGTTTCTAGATAGACCTGAATCTCGAGTTGTTCTGGATAACATAAAGGCGCATCTCGAGAAAAGGCAACACATGTAACATGTAAATTGTGAATATGTAACACAAAATGTAACACACATAGATATTATGTATGGGTTAAAATAAGCACAACCTTAAAACTGTTTCGTTTAGAGTTAGAAGTAAACCCATTGGTATGTATAGAGATTTAAAGCAGAAGCCATCGGACTTACATTGTAACATGCATCCATTTACAAACAGTTTCATAAACATGGTTATTTTTGAATTTCTGTGTATAAAGATAGTCAACGAATAAACACAATGTGTCACTTCTCTTAACATTGCCATATATTGTATGAAATGGAAAAATCTCAAGCCAGTTACTAGCTCACGCCAACCCTGCTGCACTGGCTTTGGCTTCAGGCAGTAATTCTCGCAACATACTTCTTTTGTGTCCCACGTTCCTTGGACGCTATGGTGCTTGAAGTAGTAAACTAATGTGAAATAATCATTGCCCTCTATCACATGTCATCATGAAACTTGATAGTCTTTAGAAAGGATATAAACGATGTGCTAACACTAAAACATCTATCAATACACAGCTTGACTGAGTAACACCTTTCTGTGGTGGAATGGTCACGGAAGTTACAAGGGACGGTGTGTGACTTCTTGACACACTAGACTCTTATTTTCTCGGGAATTGAAAATGTAAATGAAGGTAATAGGTGAACTAATTTGAAAGTTGACTAGACACCAGACTGATTGTATTTCACGGGAAATATATGTCTCATGGCGACAAGTAATTCCTTACTAGACATAGCTTCGCCACAAGAATTATTTTCAAGAACAACACTTATGCATTATACAGTTTAATGTTATAGACTTAATATGAGTTAATACAGAGTTATACAGACATTCTCACAGAAGATAATATAGACCGAGGTCAGAGACCGAAGTCTATTTGATTACCGTGGGTCTCTATATAGACCAAATTAAGAGGCCTTAACTGCTTTATTATATGACGATCTTTAAATTATAATACTTTATAAGCTGATGATCGAGTGACTGCTTTGTACATTGAGGCCTGTTCAATAGGCCGAGCGCTGACAGACGCTCGGTAGCACCCTCTATTGAACGACACTGCTTGCCAGAGCGACCTCGAGCGCTCGCTAGTTCTCATCCGAGGTGGTTCGCTAAGCTAGCAGATGGTTTAGAGATATGACGTCGCAAATAACCTTTGTTACAGGCGTCGCCATTTTGTATTATTTATCGAACGATGAGCGAGCACTCCTGTTCGTTCAATAGAGTAGTTTATCGCCTGAGAAGCGCTCAGGAGGTCAAAGCAGACCAAATCTTTGACACAGCTCAAATCAAAGAAGTAAACGTAATAGCCGTCGGTGATCGATTGAAATGTGACGTGTGTAACGGCTAGAGTTATACACCTCGAGTCTACATAACGGGTTACACATTCGCCACGTGATACATTTCAGTCAATGGATGATCAGAAAATATAAAATCCAGTCATATTATAATAACATGTATGGTAAACGGTTAAAGAAAACACTATGCAGCGTAAAACTTCAAACCAAGTATTTTGAGTATGACTTTTTGGGGTTTACTTCCCCTTTTAGAACCAAAAGTTGTTGACCAACTCCTTACACGGATACGATCGTTATTTGACAATCCATCGAACCACCCAGAAATGTGTTAGCTGCAATGTTGTACAGTATTCATGCCCTAACCCAATTCACTATCATTTATCCATAAATTCAATCTATATTTGATGAAGGAAAGTAGTGCGTATGTGGGCGGAACAGGGGATGTATATTGAACGGATAGAAATATAAATAGACAGCGTCTCGGTATTTGAGTAGATACTCATCAAATCAATTGTCTCTCCCACTCCATTTCACAATCATCTTGTCAACTCAAATGTATTGCAATAATACTTGGGTTCATATAAAAGTGCCATCAACTGTTATATGTTCATTGCAAACCTCGGCAATATTGACGAAGATCAAGATCATTAATCTCAAACATTAATGTCACTTATGCTGAATTGGTAGTTTACAGACGACGATAATCAATTGTTACCCCGCATCATTCGTATACAGAAGAGGCTTACTGGCATACTCTACTGCTTTAATTCCATAAGATCTAAACGATAAATACACACATTTCATCTTTATCGAGATTATGTCAATCCAGGAAAGAAATGACATTTGTAGTTTCAATGTATTTAAGACGTTTAAAAGAAAATATTTTTGTAATGTTTAGAATGACAGTGTTGTCGTTTTTTTTAAATAACGTTTCTAAGTACAACAGATCCTAGTTCGGTAAGTGCAGGTTCACACGATGCACGAATCAAAACTCACGACCTTAGAAGCGGCGTGCATGGCAGATTGGTCAAGGCGGCCGGCATCTAATGAGAATAATGCGGTGCCTGGCTATTACAGTTGTGTATTGAATTCCCGCAACAGTGTTTATCTGCAAATTTTCTGAAGTAGAATCTGTCCAAAATAAGAAAGTGCAAAAAGAATCATGTTTACAAGAGACGATAATTTCAAACCGGGGTGATCGGTGAACCCTAATCCAGACGCCTGTTCAATAATAGGCCGAGCGCTCGCGGGAGTCCAGTACCACACGTTTTTGAACGACACTGCTTATCCGAGCGGCCGCAAGTGTTCCTTAGCGCTCATCTGAGGTGGTTCGCAAAGCTAGCAAATGCGATTAAAGATAATAAGGTTTCATAGGAATAGTAGCACCCTTGCTTCCTTCAACGAGGCCTGTTCTGTTCTTTTTAAGGCGCTGATTCCCAGAGGATATTCTATGCGACTTCTTCGCAA
>JAVFBZ010114999.1:0-24671 GCA_032466195.1 Katharina tunicata | reverse complement strand
CAAATCTTCATCTTGGCTAGTTGTTGAGAAATACTAAATTAAATGAAAATAATATTGTTAGAACTGGATTATTTTTTTTATTATCTTAGTGGATGAATACGGATTCCTATACATTAACGGGTTTCTCCATAATTTTTGACGAATAAAACAACTGATATGAACCTTGGAACAGAAAGAAATGGTCTTGATATTTGTGTGGATATTTTTCTTAATGTCATGACAGTTTTCTGGTTATTGAAATGTAGATACATTTTATAAACAATTGTTGATACCCGTATTTGATGCAGGGTGTTGCGAGTGGTAATAGGTTAAATGGTTTGAAATATACAGCAGCAAAACTGCTTGTTGTCTTATTGATTGAAATCTTGGCGAATCAAATTTGCTAGTCAAACGAAAAGATGCACAGAATGGGACGTTCAAACCCGTTTAGCCATCTTAATTGCTCCGATTATACCTCCTTTTATTTCTATTTAAAAAAGAAAACACTTCTATATTTTGAATTTTAAATTCTGGTTACCTAGGAACTCTAGCTTATTGATTGATAAACTGCAAATTTGAGCTTGTTACCTTCTGCAAACGAAAAAATAATGTCTTCTAATTTGTTACTTTCACTGGAGCTTTAATTTTATAACCAGCAAATACTGAGTAAGGTTGACTCTTATGTTCCTGTGAACTAGTGGTATTGCTTTGATTGGGCCTTCGGCAAACATCACGTATCTATAAATAAAAGCCATAGCCCTATATTCGATAAAAATTACCTAACATAAACGATTGACAATTTCCCTGTTCTCCCCTTAATTCCGTTAGGTGGCTTGTTGTGATTAGCTTGGCACGTGAATTCCGGAAATTAATGTCAATGAGAGCTCAGATTTATCTTGTAAAGTTAATTCTACGTCAATTGTGAAATCAGCGCTAAAATTTAAAAGACGATCTAAAAACCTTCACAAGTTTGGCAACTTTAAGTGACACTTAGAAGTCTGGTAAATTTCTTTATTTTGTTAATAGAACTAACCGTATTGCTATGAGGGCGTCTTCTATAACTAAGTCAAAGCCCTATGTTTAATAATTATAACTTAACCATGGGCGATTAACGATTATCCCCCTTAACCCCGGTAGGTGGTCTGTTGTAATTGGCATGGCACGTGAATACCGGAAGTTACTATCAGTGAGAGCTCAGATTTATTTAATAATGGGAGGCGTAAATTCGTCAACAACATTTGAGAGAAGGTGTAAACAATCCGTTAGAGAAACAACGTGTCACTTTGGGGTGTGGCTCAATAATCTGCATAATCTGATAATCCAAACGAAAGTTGATAGTTTAATTTCCCAATTCACTGCAGATGTTTTTTGCGATTCGCGTGTTTTTTGACAGAATGTGACACGAAATGAAAAATAGTAACTTTATTGCTTCATTTAGTGTTTGATTTTTTTATTGGATTGTTGGAATCTCCATTTAACTACATGTAGTACATGTGAAATACCAAATGGAATGAAAATAATATTGTTAGTATTGTATTTCTGTTGGAGTATTTTATATTAATGGGGGTCCTTTTTTCTCCTTATCCTTTGACTAATAAAAACAATGGATGTGATATGAGCCTTGAAACAGAAAGCGATGGTCTTGATGCTATAGTGTGGACATTGCTCTTAATGTCCTGGTTCTATGGTCAATGAAATCGACAGAAATATTTAATCGATATGGCCATTCCGATATAGTAATTTACTACAATAAACCTTGTCTGATACCCGTATCTAATGCAGAGTGTTACGAGTGTTAATACTAGTAAGTTAAATGGCTTGAAATATACAGCAGCAAAACTGATAGTCTTCATTGGACACTGGATTCATCAGATTTGCTATTGAAATTAAAAGAAGCAGAGGATTATTTTTCGTGAAAATAACAATTTGGGCAAGGTGTACATCTATATAAAAAAAAAGATTGGACTAAAAGCTTCTAAACGGAGAGTTAACTCATAACTGTTTCAATGTGTCAGTTTATTCGACACAATTGGATAAGTGCTTGATGGTACGTCTACAAGTGTTTCTTCTTAGTAAACGTAGCTTATGATTGCGGCTTTATGAATAAATCGACACGTTGAACCAGTCGTAAATATCCTCTCCTTTTCGGAGTGGTTTCTATGCCTAATATTATGTATACAGCTTCTCGTAGATATCTATACATGATATACATCTTATAGTACACGATACATAATCGGTCTGGGTTTCACCCGTCAAACTGAAGCTTCATCAAAGATGGACTTTTAATCATTGCTGGGAATTGATCAACTGTACACAACACTTAACACACAACAAGGACAATAAAACAACAGCATGGTGTTTACAGCAGCTGGGTTATCGATAGGTTATTTATTGATTGTTTTCCTCGATTCTATTGATCTTTAATCTATGTCAATACTTGATCTTTAGGTATGACACATCCGTGATTAATCCAAAACAGTTGTAATTTTAAGAATACTATTTTGACAAATGTTTAAAGCAATGTTAATGCTCATTTAGAAATGAAAATAAATCGAAAAGAAATACAATAAATAAGGCCTACGTTTAAAATTGTGGTGCTCTCACAAAAACACTTACCAAAATAGGTGATATTTTCCGAATTATGGCCTGTGTTATAAATTCACAGGTACATGTGTGTTGCCTTACACAGCTCATCTTTTCCTGTTATTTCTAAGATGTTGACTAAATGGATTAAACGGTCTAATTGAATTAGCTATCGATAGCTTCCACACCCTGCTGGGTGTTATTTATAATACGTGATATTTTGAATGATTTTACTTCCTTTAATGTTAACTTCTTTGATACGGTGTATTGTTTTGAAACCACAAAATAGAGTGGCCATTTTTTCATAAACACTATAAATTGTCAATTTATGTCTAAATATCGTAATCCACAATATATATAATTGTGTTGCATTAATGTGATAAACTAGCCGGGTCGGACCATTTTGTGTTTGTTCCAGTAGCATTTGTGTCTTTGGTTCAGCTCTATATACTCGTTTAGATTTCAACGTTTTTGAAAGACAAAAGATTACTTGTCAAGAATTAAATGTTTTTTAGAGGGGTAGGTTTAGAAAATGTTTGTCTATATAAAATTTAATTTAATAATAATACTAATAAAAAAATACCCGCATCTAGAATTAAATAAAGAAGGAGAGGAGGAGGAAGAAGAGAAGAAAAAACAAACATATATGGAATCAAGAATTTAATCAAAATAAAGACTGTATACTTGTGGACATGTGAGTGTAAATACTCCCTTCGTGACATTGACCATTTAAACACATGCTAATCAAACATAAACCACATCCCCCTGCTTATCGATAGGATGCAGCTGTTCAATACAGATTGATTGATTATTCCGATCAATTCTGTTGATCTTTAATCTGTGTCAATACTGAATATCTAAACATGACACTTTGCAGGTTAGTTGAGATAAGAAACTTAAAGGCCTACCAAATAGAGAGTATAATACTAAAAACGTCCACTTTTAAATAAAAACGTCCATAAATAAATAAATAAATAAATAAATAAGTAAATAAGTAAATAAATAAATAAATAAATAAATAAATAAATAAATAAATAAATAAATAAATAAATAAATAAATAAATAAATAAATTAAACAAACAATCACACAAACAAACAAACAAACAAATAAACAAGTTAAAAGAAAACATATGATAGACGATTAAATGAACCAAAGGTTTGAAGTTTGAGATAAATTACAATCGAAGGTAAGGTTTTTTATTTGGGAATACTTTGATCCTCAACAAGATCAATGATAAACTTAAAATATTTTAGCTATTTCAAATCAAGTCAGCAATAACTTTAGTGCAGATTAAAAGTTGAAGGTAAAAATAATCGGACAGAATTAATAATCGGAAGAAATAAATACAAAATGTATACTGATGCATGGAGGAATTGATGAATCATACTGTGAAGAGAATATCACAAACAATAACCAGTCACAAATACATGCAGCAAGATGAAAGACAAACATTACTTTTATTCCACTAATAAATGAAAAACTTCCTTATGTAGGCTTATTATTCTATAGCAAATGAGTACACTTCATATTAAATGTTAGATAATAAGAAGGTGTTCCAAAGTTCATACATGCGTTTGAAAGTTGGGATCTTCGACCGTTTTTGGCACAGCTGCTGTAAACACGAGGGACTAATAGTATCTTCTTTACAGGTCTTTATTGTGGTTTTATCATTCGATTTAATACATGCAACAGGACGTGTGAATTGTCTTTGAGAAACCTTAACTAATCGACTGTTACAAAACATGTAGGACAGCTATTCTGGCGAATCTCTGTTAGAACGTCTAGCACATGCACGTAGGAATGTATCGATAAAGCTACAGTATTGTCAGGGAACAAAACGCCTCAGCATCTGCCGGTATGGTCCACCTCAACGGGAGGGACTGTGGGCTTCAGCAGCCGTCAACATCTACGTAACATCACCATCGATCTGATACGGCTCTATGGGAGATTCTAAACGACTTCCTTAGTGGACCGCCCTGCTCGTTTGTAACACATGCAGTTTCGTGTTGAGAAGATGCTGCATCGGTACATTTTATCCAAATAATTACACGAATGTGTAGTTAGTAACACACGG
Source organism: Katharina tunicata (assembly GCA_032466195.1). NCBI lineage: Eukaryota > Metazoa > Mollusca > Polyplacophora > Chitonida > Mopaliidae > Katharina > Katharina tunicata. The sequence goes on along the minus strand of JAVFBZ010114999.1, from coordinate 20,034 downwards.
TGAAAATACAATTTACATCTTTCCTCTTCCAAGCCTATCGGCATGTAGAAATTGTCTTTATGTTGAAAGTGAGATTTGTATGAAAATGTGTATTTTATGATGACTCAAACAAGTTATATTATAAAAATGTCAAAGCATCGTGAATTGCAAAATTGGAAACAAACTAAATATAAACTAAACCTTGTCCGTTGTCCTTTATCAAGTTCAATACAAGCTCAAGTGAAATTCTCACTCTCTAAGAAAACTTTAATTAAATAATTAATTTATATTTCAATATTTTGTATTTAAAAGGGTTTTAGCTTTGCACTTTTGAGGGGAGGCGGCCATGAAAAATATTTAACAGACTTTTATTGGTTTCAAATGAGCCTGATGAGCTTGTAATAAAGATATCTCAACTGTAAGCCAATGATATGCTTGTCTGCTTCTTATCGAGTCAAGAAAGCATCAATTTCTTAATAAAAAAATTACAGTGTGTCTTGCTACGGAAACAAGCCTTGGGGCGAATGACATTTAAGTGACAGCTAAATGTGTTGGAATACAAGTCAAAGATAAGGATATTTGTGGGTTAAAATTCCGGGCTAATCGCAGGGTGACTGAGGGGATGTTTGCCCTTCTCAATACCCTCACTTTCTCTTATCAGATGACGACATGCAGTTTAGCCCACAAAACCAGGCTAATTCCAGTATTAGTTTTTTCACCGATCTTCTGCGATAAGATCTGGTGTTAATTGCAGGCAAGTCACCGGCAGCTGCGAGAATAGTTGACTGACGTGCACGGGAGAAAAGTTTCCCTTGTCTGGCCCGTAGAGAACGGCCCGACCGGGAGACTGGCCTTACGTGTGATCAGGCGGAAAATTGATTACTGTTGAGTGTAAGAAACCTTTTCAAGAAGCGATGTCGTACACCGACAATTAGCAATGCTCCCTCCCACAGAGCGATTATGCTTCGCGACTCAGCCGATAAATCCGCCTTCAGTTCTGCCCTGAATACCGCCCAATCAACTAGGGTACAGTCGCCGGAGGGGCATTACTAGGGTATTGTAGCCGGTGTACGGGGAAGAAAAAGTGGGAAGTCGAGAAATCCGGACACGTCACAGTCTCTCTACAAGAACCTTATCATTAACCATTTACCACGCATAGAAAATCATTTAGAAGCAACCATCGAGCAAATGGACGCTTGGAAACTTGATCCTTATTATCCAGCTAACGCCGACACAACTGTCACTTTGTTTATATAGCCATCTTAGCTCGCTCTTTTACACAACCGTGCACTATTAACAATATGATAAATCCTGATTTTCCGTTCTTAGTTGACATTGTACATTATGTTAAAAATAAGTTAAACAAACAACACAGAACTAACTAAAAAGACACTCTTCCATCACGTAAAAATAAATAAATAAATAAATAAATAAGTAAAAAAAAATGACAAAAATACAAAGAAGCCAGAACACTAAAATCTTTCCCGTCTTCATCTTATACTTGCTTTGTATTTGCTCTGTAAAATACACAGCATAGCTGATATTCAGCCACCCGTAATCGAAAAGAACATATTAAAATATAGCCTCGGTAATTTAATTTCACGTATATTATTACAAACAAATTCAATTTATCATTGATGACACAATGCTAATTTCCCGGTTAAGAATTTATTATTTTTCTCTCTAATCTAGCATAAAATTCAAGAACTATCAAGTTTCTGTTTTATAAACGCATTGTGCACATCGTCAAGTGTACAAAGTCTGTTTTCTATAGTTCACTCGCCCCTCCCCGTTTGTGTGTGTTATGTGAACAATGACGTGGGATAATAAACTAGAGAGAAAGTGAACCGCGGACGGCAGAAGTTGTGGCCCAGTGTTGCTACACTGTTCAGTCATTGGTCCGCGCTGCTGTAGATTGGTCTTTTGAAAGAGCTCCGAGTGGCTGAGCGTTGACTGTATATTGACCTATCACAGCCCGAGACCGAGCAATGAACAACATGGCGCGCTGCTGTGCTCTTGTGTGCGTTGATTGACAACTATATTCTGCTCTATAAAAAAGACTCGCAGAGTTTGTATGTCAGTTTGTCACCGAATGCGATGGCCTTCTTTGTACAAGGCTTGTTCAGTTCTATGTGACCGATTTATTTTAGTTCACAGCCAGTTACACTTTCATTTCTTACTTTAATTTCGTTTGGAATATCTTACTATATCACTTATACGAAGGAAGAAAGTACGTTCCAAAAGACGAGAGTTCAAATCCAAGGTTTTAGAAAGTGATTTCTTAAATAGCAGACCATAAAAGGTAAGGTAAACTTATTCGTTTTTTAATGTAAAGTTTTAGTCAAAATAATGGGAGAACATTTTTTGTAAATACATTTTTCGTCTGCTTTAAAAATAAATTCAAATGTTGGTATATAAATCCATATCTATATTCTAAAATTCCTGTTAAATTGAGATAAAAGATTCAAATCAGTAGTTTCGAGAAAACGGTAAAGAACAAGATCTTATTGCGAACAACCAGTGTAATCCAGTTGTCATTAAATAACAGTAATAAATGGTGATGACATAGAAAATAATTTCGATAATTCTCTTGCCTTTCGTTGATTTAAAACCTAAATTTAGAAAACGAAGACATCTATAATCAGGTGAAGGACTTTTGTTTTGAAAATGTGTAATAAGTTATTGTTTTGGTTTTTGAGAACTTTTGTTTAGTATTTGATAGGGATTTGATTCAACTTTATTTATTGAAAAATAGCATTTATTTACATTTTATTGTGGATTTACCTGTTGTTATTTTTTGTAAAATTAAATTAACCTGTATTTTATTTACGTATTTTCAGAAATGATCATGACGCCCGAAACTTCCCTATCTGTGGAGAAAGCCATTTCGGAGACTTCTTCGTCCAGGAAAAGACAATCTGCTGAGTCGGATGATTGCTCTCCTCAAAATACTAATAGCAAAGTAAAACTAACTTTTTCAATTGATAGCATTATCGGAAACACATCGAAAAAGCCGCGCCTTGAAGAGGGCCCGAAAGAAAGCAGTCCAAAAGTCACTAGGCACCACAGGCCTGCCGATTCTACTCACTCTAAAGGCACAAATTTGACTCAGTTTTTATCCACAGCGAAATCCGGTCAGAGTTTCTCTAAATATGAAAGCAAACATCCAGTTGGAGAGGGTTTATCGGCTTTAGGGAGAGAGGCATGGGACTTGTACCTGCCATATCTTCACCCCGCCTTTCTGATGGGTAGAATGAACTTAATGGATTACAACACACAACTAGGCCTACTAAGACAACAGATGCATCCGCTGTATCCCACGGCAGGCGCATTTTGGCTGCAAAATCGGCCCCTCACTACACAGGTGAAGTTTCCCCACCCCTCAAGTAATGATGTAGCACCCCGGGGGTTGGATCTAACCCTGCCTCAACCACGTCCCTCTCCGAAAGATGGCCTAAAATTTCATGGACAGTCGAGTTTCGACAGAAGCAACACAAGCAGTGATTCGGACAGTCTTTCCCCAAAGCAAACACGAAATGGCAGTTGCCACATCGGCTGCTCACCAAAATCTCTCCACGAACATTCTTTCGAAGAGAAAAGGGACGAAGACTCTAACGAAAACAGCGACAATGATCCGTTAGCCAAGGCGAAAAAACTTGGAGCAAAACCTACGAAAACTTTTACGTGCCCCGAATGCGGGAAGGTGTTCAATGCCCATTATAACTTGACCCGCCATATGCCAGTCCATACAGGGGCCAGGCCGTTCGTCTGCAAGATCTGTGGAAAGGGATTTCGACAAGCAAGCACCCTTTGCAGGCACAAAATCATCCACACCTCTGACAAACCGCATAAATGTCAGACTTGCGGAAAGTGTTTCAATCGAAGCTCTACATTGAACACCCACATGCGAATTCACGCGGGCTATAAACCATTTGTGTGTGAATTCTGTGGCAAGGGATTCCACCAAAAAGGTAACTATAAAAATCACCGGCTAACTCATAGCACCGAAAAACAATACAAGTGTAATATCTGCAACAAGGCTTTCCACCAGGTGTACAACCTGACATTCCATATGCATACACATAATGATAAGAAACCTTTTACTTGTCAAGTGTGTGGGAAAGGCTTTTGTAGAAACTTTGATCTTAAAAAGCATATGAGAAAATTGCACGACGGATGTGTTGTATCTCCATCGTCGTCGCCGGACTCAGACTCCAATCTTACACTTAGTCAAAGTTTTAGTCCCAATTCTAGGCTTTTTAACATGGGATCAAATGCTGGACCCGGGGCCTTTCTCAACCGGCCCTCACTCATGTCCCAGGGCCCCATGCAATGCCAGCGAAGTCTTTTCTCCCCCTACATGATCTCAAACCCAGCCTCATACCTACAAAAAGTCCAACCTTTGATCTAAAGCTGCTATATATTTATATTTAAAAATACTTTTTAATGAATTTATAAATTATGGAGTTAAATTTATTGTGATTTGAAAGTTTATCAATGTTACGGATATATTCTTAAAAACAATTTTCCAGAAAATTTTCTAAAAGATTTGTTTCCTGGTAAAATATTATTTGGTCATGCATCCGACCAGAAGCATTTTCTTAGTGCCATATATAATAGAGAAGCGGTTTGGGGATTTTATTTATTTTGGGATTATTTATAGATGAATTTGGATTATTTCTTAATTTGTTTGTTAACATTTATGGCCTGGAATTGGTGACAATATTTTGATCTCTAATTTTTATTAGAATATGGTTGTGGTCAAATTCTGTGAAATTAGTTCAACGAATGAACATTGCCAGCATAGTTTATTGACATTCGACGGGAACATTGTTCTTCTATTTATTGTATCTGTACAAGCTGTATGTAGATATATTGGGTGTACGGTCGCTGAATTGCTGGCCGATGATGGAAATGTGACTGTATTTTAATAAAATTATATTTCCTCACCCGATATATGTGTTGTATTATTTACCAATCGTTTTATTCTTACGCACAATTTTACTTTGTTAAGAAGTGCATTCAGATTGTTTACTAAATATGTTAATTGGAATTTCTGACATTTTGAAACACTCGAAATGTGAGCTTTTTTTGCTGTTCATCGATCGCATTTTAATTCTAAATCTAGTCCGTTATATCAATTTGAAATAGCGTTATTTAAACTTTACAAAATGCAAAAACAAACAAATTGTACCGAACGAAAATATACAAAGATCCTGGTATTATCAACGGTATATAAATGGAAATATTGTATGCAATTAATATAAACATAACAAATATTCTTTGGTAGCGTAAAATAAACTTTTTTTAATTTAACATTTACAAGATACTCCAGTATCCATTTAACAATTTTGAATAATTTTTATATTAATTTTTCTTAACACTTATATCGAAAAGGGACATGTCAGAATCAATTGGGCAAACTAAGGATTCCTTTTTTTTTCGTTGGTAGTCAGAATTGCACAATACACGCAAACTACCATTTTAATTTTGCCTAAAAATTCAAGGAAATTTCTTAACTACTCCCGTAATTAACTTAATCAAAAAGCGACCATGCAAATTTAAACTGACTTAATTTTAAATATATTTATAACATGAAGGTCACATTTTTAAAAAGTAAACTTAAATCAATCGTACTTACAATGGTGTTTAAGAAAGGCCGTAAACTCCAATTGAGAAATGAATTGATAAAATCTTGAACATATGTGAATTCTGACTATTTCAAAGATATATTCCCTTTAACATCTGTTTACCGGCGTTAATGCCTTCATTCTACAATGTTAAATCTTATACTTTGACCTACTTGCCCATTATTTTTCACAATAGCTAAGCAGATTTTGGAAATTCAAATCAGCGTTAACTTGGCGGATTGTAATTTTTCTTGTCATGTTGACAGTTCTTTTCTTTGCCATGCCTGTCCATTTCCTACAATTGGACACATTTCTATAACTGCTGTCCACAATTGCAGTGGTTTCATCCAAACCGTTTAATTATATTTAGTAGGGGTTAATCGCTTTGGAGGACTGCTATAGCCTGCCGACTATATTTGTTGGCCTTTCACTCCGTCGCTCTTCAGGTGCGATCTAGCCGGCAGAGACAACATGCCGTTGATAATATATTCTAGTTCCTTTGTTTTGATTTATGATTTGTATTATCTTGATCTCAGTTTTACTTAACCTTATAAAAAAGATAAACCCCTAAATACATCAGTAATTGATAAACCTATCCTTAATCCAAGACGCGGGCTGTAAGAGACGGACGCGGGCAGTAGGAGACGGAATCTTGTCTTAACAAACAGACTCTTGATTTCACGAGCATGCACCACTCGAGTCTACTCGCCACTACATACGGTGCTAGCCGGTCTGCTCTTTGTCCTTCTTGTTGGGGGATATCTGACCCTCTTGAAGTTCTTTAACTGAGTAAACTGACCAAAGTGATGAAAAGGAAGCTGGTTGTTAAAGAAAGAATCGGTGCAATTAGGGCAGCTTTAAGCGACCAGTGCACAGAAATCAGAATATACTATCGTTACAATGTGCCAGTCACCTTGCTGCTTAGCTCACACTGAGATAGATGCCCATTAAGATGCTTGGTCTCGAATAACATCTGTGTCGTTAACTGAATATTTTTAACCGACTGTTACTAAATAGATATATATATATATTCTAGTCCGGCTCAGGAAGAATTTTAAATATATGAGATTTAAGTTAAAATGTAAAGTTATTGATTTCATACATTAATTAGTGTTTGTTTTCTGCTGGTTTGTTTGTGTTGTTGGTGATGGTGACAAAAATACTCAAGATTTAATTCCCAATCTGAAGCGCCAGGGCTTATATACAAATTATATGCATGCGAGGATAATGGCAGCCAATTTTTTACGAACCCTCAACATTTAAAATCTTAGCTTGCATGTTAAATATTTTCTCCTTGTAACTGGTAGGCGTTTAATGCATTTTAGTTTCACCGGTGTAATATTAACTTGATCCATATGCTTGGAAACGGGCCTCACATATATATATATATATATTTTATAAATATAGAGAAAGAAAATGTTGCTTGTCTCGACCGGGATTTGAACTCGGCTCTCTGACTGCGCTCCAACCGACTGAGCCACAGCGGTTCACGATAGAACGACCTATTCTTTGTATACAGGTAAAGGCTTCGAATATATATAGTATAGTGAGAAGGCTAATCTCTTATAAGAAATGCTGTATATCCAAATTTGATAACAGAAATACGTTTTTTTTTAATTTATATAACTTTGATTTATATAAATATTTATCACACGGGAATTAAGAAGTTGAGTAACACGAACAAGTACTATTTTGTTGGATAACATATTAATGTTTTAATTTTTTCACAAAGCTTCAAACTTCTTCGCTTATTTTTGTTTCTTCATTTAAACTTCTTCGTTTATTTTTTCACTTTATATAAACTTCTTTGTTAATTTTGTCACAATATTTAAACCCCTAAGTTTATTTTACGCCAACAGTTTTTCGTTTATTTTTTTTTTACAATATTTAAACTACTTTGTTTATTTGGTCACACATTTTCAACTTTTTTGTTTATTTTGTCACAATTTTTCAACTTCTTAGTTTGTTGTCATCTAACAAGACATTGTGAAATATATAAAAATAGATACTTTCCTAGAAACTGTTGTTTAAATTCGCAAAACATAATATATTAAAAAACCCAAGATAGATTTCACAAAATACTAACGCTTGCTTAATGTTAATATAGAAAAGCAAACAATGAGCGTCCCGAAAACTTGCTTCGTTATCTGAAAGGCTGTTTATATGTTTAACGTTCGAATTTTGGTTTATATAGTACAACAAAAAATGTTTTTAAAAGTTCAATGTTAAAACCTCTTGGACCATATATTGATTTAAATAAATTCGCTAAAATATGAATTTTGTTGCATTCACAATTGTATGCGAGTGAGACGGAAGATGATGTTTTCAACAATCATAAGTTAGACTCTGAGTGTCAGGGTTTCAAGTCGCTGGCAAGTATGCTGATAGATGTTAATTGATCAGTCATTGAAGTGACACATCGAAATCGACAGCCTGGGTAACTTCACAACACTATGGTTTATTGTGATCTAGTCAACAAAGAAAACACAGAAATGAAGGGACCTATTGTGTCGACGTGTGACTTTTGGGAACTCTATTACCTTGTGCTAAGAATCGACCTCATTACAAAGGTGACACGGTTTAATCTCTTCTTGCGTATTGTTATGTGAGTGGTATTTTGGAACTCACGTGCAGTGTTTTTCCAAAGGAGCCAATCAGCGGCCTACTTTATGGGGTGTCTCATTTGGAAGTCAATAGGGGTGATTATCTCATATTATAGACAAGAAAAACAGCCCGTGACGTAATAACTGTCAATTCTAATGAAGTCACATAGGTTGATATACTGGCCAACTGCCTTCCGGCTATATGGCCTAAAGGAAGGCAAATCAGTCTTAACAAATTAAACACACAAATTACGATAAATATTCAACAGACAGCGTAAACAACGGAGACGAGAAATAATTTTTCTTACATTGTAGGAATACTTTATGTAATAATGAAAATTTAACTCTTTTTTAAAAACGGACATTTATTACAGTACTCCTAACTATAAACATTTGATTGTTTTTTGACATAGGTAAATAATTAAAATTATTGACTGGTCGTTTAATTGCCGGAATAGCCCTTTGCGAACTGTCCTGACTGTTTATGACAATTTGGTCGAAAATACAAATTCGTTTAATCCGTTTTTTTACGTGGTCTATCGTATCTCTTAGTTGTCGTGTTACTCTCAAACTGTAGAAGAACGTTAGCCCTTAGTCTAACCCAAGCACTTAACAAAAGCCTAAAGCGAACATTTAATATTAAATCGAGGCTATTCTTTAGCCTTGACTAAAACTTAATTGTTCTCCACAAGAAATTTTGAAACCTAAATTGACACCTTATTTTAGCTTGCCCGAATAACTATAAAACACATTAAAATAGTTATTTGAAAAAATAAATGATATGTTTTAAAGCGGGTAATCAGTTTAAGCGTGTCACGCCGTTAAGTGGCTGGGCTTTTATGTTCTGTATATAAAGTGTTTTGTCACAAACGTGAAAGACAATTGCATATTAGCATCCCCTTAAAACACGAAGAGTAGTATTATCGTCATTACCCGGAAAATATTGCCAAGCTTGAGGAATGGAATAAGAAATAACAAAAGCAAAAAACACAAAAAAGACTCCAGATGTAATTATATGTTCAAACTATAATAATACGTAGCAGGAGGAATAACAGGAAGGTAACTATAGTAATAAATGTGTATATGTATGTCCAAGAAAGCGGTCCCGGGATTTAGTTCTCAGCCAATAACAATAGGAAAACAGAAACATGCAGGAAGAAAAAAGAGCTTGGACAATCAGTGTGCAAATATAGTATTTTTTTTGTATTACAATTACGCAGACACAAGCAAACAGCCAAGAACCACAGCAGAACGAGCCCGTGGGTAAAGTACAGAAGGTTATCAGGTTGTTGTCCTATGTGGGCGGGGTGACAGATTGCCCACGGGCTATTACCTCAAGGGCTGACCGGAAGCTTCTGTTAGGTTGAAGTTCTCATCGTGAGTGTATGGGAGTTAAAGAGAGACGGACAAAGAATGGTTTAGGGAAGTACTGCATCAGACAAGACAGAAAGCGCAGTGAACGTTTCATTTTCCTCCCAAAACTAGCCCTCTATTTCACTTATTTTCTGTTGTTCGCCAGTTTTAATCGAGAGCCCGAACTGTATGGGATGGTAAAATGGCCATTACCGTAATAAGGGCAAGCCAAAGTTGAACAACAATCGAAGGGGGTAATTATCGACAAGGGTTTAAACCTAGACTGCGAGAGAGGGACAATGTGACAGAAGGGTAAAATGAAGCATACACGGAGGGATTTACATGTAATAATAGAAGGATGGTGGGAAATAAAAGGTTGGAAACTGGAAAAGCTATTAGATTTTATTATAGGCCTGATGTAAGAATAACGTCGGCAAATCGATCGTTTTTCAGTTGTGACACAAAACGTAGATAACCAACAGCAGCCAGCGTTTTATCGGTATGTTAGATTATATTCGCTATGATCAATTGTCTAGTATTTTAAAGTTGTTTAACTAATGAAATAGAAACAAACAACTATATATATGGCCTTTTTCCCTGTCGGCAATAAGTAAAATAATGGTATTGAATAATGAGAATCAGGTCGTGAGTAAGTCGTCACATGTTTGTGAATTAAACTTCTCTCCCACATGGCAGCACTTTCATATTCTATAGTTTAGCAAATTTTGCCGTCAGAAACCCATGCGGGACCTTAAGCCATGATCCTCAGTCAGGCATCGAATTCTCTTCTGCAAATATCGTCCTCATGGACCACTCACTCAGTGTTCTACGAACAAAAATCAGTTGTGTTTACTGCCGTTGATTTCGTGTTCAATTGGTAATGTTAATTGTCACTTTCTTAATGACACAAAATAATTCCATTATTTCGTATGTGTAACAAAAACAATATCGAGAGAACAAAACGTTTGAACAAAGATATACCGGAACAAATCAGATAAGTGATTTGACCTGTAAGTCTGTAAGTTGTAAATAAAAAAAAACGAAGGTTCGGCTTGCTAAGCTGTGCATGCGATACACAAAATGTCGTTTACTATACGCCGTTTGAGCTTTAACAGAACGAGTTTTAAGGGAACAAATCTGTTAATTTTACAGCCGTACTACCTATATATAGCATGGAGGGTATAGTGTTTAATTGTAAACCAGAAGACAAATATTGAGGACGGTGATTTGTACCGTTAGGGCTTCTTCCCGTTAATTTTATTTCATATTGCTCAGGTCTGTTCTTGAAGTGATGCTTTATAGTTTAAGTTAATCCTATATAGTGCACAAACCCATAGGAATATATAGAAATAATTATTGTTAAAAAATCTAAATTATTCCTTTTAAGACCAAATTATATTGTCAAAACTATATTGGCGTTGCCTTTTATGAATAGCTCAATAAGACCACTGCTTTTGGAGACACTTTAGGATTCCTAATATTGGGGACATTAAGTTGATGAGTTTTGACATTTCACTATGGAGTGGTCACGAAAAAAATCTTGTTGGAAAACAAGACGATTAAAATAAAGGGATATGGTGGCGTTTTGTTTGAACGCCTGGACTCGAGACTAATAAGGCAATCTTAATATTTTGGTACTTGACTCGCAGTAATTGGCCGTGAATTTTCATCTCGGAGTCCCGGGTTTTGTTTCCAGTATTTACACGGTTTGATGTTTGTTCTAATGAGAAATGCTATGCTTTCTCACGTCACTTGGGCCCCTCGTCGGCTTCTGTTTTAAAGGCAACAGAACAAGGGAGGACGGGCGTCAGTTATCGGCGTTATAATATTGAAAGTCAAGGCGAACATCTCTAGGGATGGTACTCTTTCAACAGGCATGCTTTTGAACATCTTCTATCTGTTTTTATACGGACATCGTGGACGAGGACACTCCCAAAGGACAGGAGGCACAAGCAGAGCGGAGTCTACCGGGCAAATAGGCTCGATGACATTGTCCATCCGTCAACTGGGTTTCTGATCAAGCGAGAGGGATGATGATGAAATGATCTTGTTCCATTTTAATCTCACGAAGATGGGAGTGGCTTTCCCTTAATAGAACGGCACAGTTTAGACGGGAATTTAAGGGCTGTATGGTGTCGTTTACTCCTCGACGATCACACCATATGGTCGTCCAGTCGGATAAGCCACAGCAAACCGTCCTACGTGCATAGTCGCCGATTAATATCTTTATATCTAAATGCAGGATTCAATAAACTACACCAAATGTTCTAAAAATCGATTTTAAAGATGGGATAAAATCGACAAAATAACAGTCTACAACAGTTTACAAGTCTGAAGATCTTTACCAGCACCTTTAAAAAAAACCGTGTCCTAAATATGTAAAAGTATTCACCACAATTAATCAGTTATATGCTGTCCTAGCCATGCCAAAGTGGTTTTGTTTCTGAATCAGACAATGATACCATAACTATTCACGCCCATTGATCGGAGCAATCGCGACAACCGACTGTTTTGTTATTATTTTAATTAATATTTATTGAATTTCTGTAACGTTTTCATGAGGTCCCAATTTTATGGAAACAAGTATCATCAAATGAATTGAATCAAATGTTTTGTTTGGTATTATATAATATCCACAATAACGGTAGCTTTCTGGTTTCGCATGATAATAGTCAAATTTGTAAAAATCTTCAAAAAAGTCTTCAGCAGTGGGGGATTTTTGTCTATGTAATTCGTTAATGTGTTAAGTCAGATTACAGGTTAAAGTCATGTTGGTATTAACAGCGGAAAATATACAAACAAATATAAACTACTCTCCAAAGCTAGAAAGCTGTATTGATCTGCGCGGGTGGAACATTCTCTCCGCTCTTAATACAGACGAATCTATAAGCTATATCAGTTTGGTAGACTTTTAACACCAAATTTAACTTTTGTTTTTGTTTGAATTACAATGTTATTTACGGTACGCCAATGAAGATAGTTGTGGCTTATAGCATGGTAACGACGTATTAACAGTATAAACACAACCAGAGTCGGATCGCGGATTTAATATTTACTGCTTTAAATTAAAAGGGCAGAACTAAAAAAACAAAGTCATACTCAAATTATAGACCATAGCAAAGTTTGAATAAAACTGCCGTTACAGTTTTGTAGAATTCGTCATTTTCCACTGAAAGACACTTGCATTAAAATACCAAGGTAAAATGTATAGTGGACTTTTTAAGACACATTTCATGTAGTGATCATTTCACGAGAGTAACTGTATATTATGGTGTTGAGTATCGTATTTAGCTTTATTCTGTACATTTGTACAGTTTCTCTTTCAGTTTTTGTTTATTATTATCTACACAAAATAAATAAATAAAACATGGCATATAAAGTCAACCATACATTTTACCTTGGTATTTCATTCCAGGTGTCTTTCAGTGGAAACGACGAATTATACAAAAAAATTTATTGACAGTTTTATTAAAATCTTGTTATGGTCTATAATTTGAGTATGACCTTTTTTGTTTTCTTCCCCTTTTTCCGCACAGTATACCATTTCTAAGACTACATAAGGTATCTGAGGCGATGGTGTTTTAACCACCAACGTGTTTAGGTGCTAGAGCTAAAGCACGGTTAGTTTGTAATCAGACTTGCCTTGCGTACTTTCCTCTTTAAACAATTACTTCAGATTTGAAAGATGTAAAACTCTGTATCTTGTCAAGTAATGGAGAAACAAAATGATAAGAATTTACAAGGAATCAGAACTATACGTGCGCTGTGTACTTGAAACAGGGTTTGACCTATAACAAAGATTTTCAATGGAAGTTCCTTTGTTTTTTAACCCATAACACTAGATGTGTAGAACTAAACACATGTCAAAGGCTTCCTAGATTTAATATGTAGATATTCCTCCTCATTGCGGTTCTTCACAGAAGACTTCTGTCTTGTTCGCAGTGTACGGCCATTTAGGTTTAACAAGGAGCCCGCTGGGAAGCTCTTCAGATCGTTTTGTCAGCGATCTCACAGTAGTAAATCGTATCCAATTAATCGCCTGGTCATTTTAGCGTTTTTCTTTTCCATGGAACAGCAACTCGACACTAATCAGATGATTTTAGTGTAATGGGCGTCCGATTAACTGCTCTCCGCTCGCCATGTGTTGTTGCCGCAGAGGGCACGGGTTGGGTAACCCTCCTTCGAGGACATAGGGACAGGTTAGACCAGACTTTTGCCAGAGAATTTGTACCCGAACCCCAAAGCCTTTTCAAGCTTAAATGGTTGTTCACAAAATAATTCCCCTTCATTAACTTCCAGAGCTTCTAATTTTGGATAATTCTCGCCTACAGTGTACAAACGGAAGGCTGACTGCTAAGCGACCATCGTCATCGGCTAATCCGACACACCGGGGCCCTCATCAACTCACTCAGGCGGACAGAGGGCCAGACAGACGCCCACCATAGCAGTAATGCGACCACTGAAACGCACTGTCTAAGAAAGGCATCCTATAATTAATATTACCCACACGCTTTGTTATAAACAACTAAGTGAAAGGACAAAGACCTTTTAGAGTATATTATTGCTCATGGTAAGATGGCATTTTGTTTATTTTATTATTAGCTCATTAGTTCAGAGGCCGACAAGATTACAAGTCATATCGCGACAATGTCGTAGACAATGTCAGTTCAATAACTAAATAATAATAATAAAATAACAACCGCAAATCGAACCAAAATTAAAAGCAACACAATAAGAAAACAAGTAGAACACTGGGGAAAATATAATCTTCTCACAAGGGGTGTTTCATACATGGTGCAGTGATTGATTGGTTAGTGTTTTATAACACATTCACCGGGTTTTACAATTTTAATATTGTACTATTTTTAAGTTTGATCACTTTTTTAATTGGATGCATCATGGGCTGTGTGTCGATCGCAGTATGGACAATCGCTGGTCTACGAACGCCGCCAATGTCCTAGAGTATCACGTTGTTACTAAAAAGTATACAAGATAAACTGCTCCGTTCACTCAAGCCATTAACGAGATAAGGTCCTAGGACAATTCCATACAAACACAAATAAAACAGTCGGCATCTCGATCATGTAAGCTGGTTACTTCTTTTGACTTTTGATCGCCACCGCTGCTGGAAACAGTGGGGAAGATCCCGAGGTGTGTCGTTGTAAATGTCATTAGGGCTGCTAATATATATCAGCCTTTGAAGTCGCCGCAAGCAGGTAAAATGAGGCGTTATATCAACGTACACGACAATAACTTAAGACTCACTGCATTAACAAGAATTAAGGTTATTCCGACACGTAAGGCAATGCATAGTGTTAATTCGTAGCTTAATGGTCTAGTAAAACCCAGCCATTGACTTAATATGTAATTATATATATAAAGGACTAACTAAATAAACAAAAAACATGACGACTGAGATTTTCAACTTCTAGGTATATGGTATTTGAAAATCCATCTCAGTCGTCATGTTTTTGTTATGTACCCAGCTTCTAAATGCCGCCTAAATAAGAGGTTACTAAATAAAGTATTAGAGTCGTGATTAGAGTGTAAGCAGATAAACCAATCAATAAATAAGAGTAAACGGTTGATATTAGGTTTTTGTAATTAATGTTTACAGCCGATTTGGGGTACAAGACTTTCCATTTTATGCGAAAAAGATTTTTGATTCAAGTTTGTAACTGGGAACCCGCAATTAATTGGACCGAAGTCTGGATTTGAATTAATAGATATGTTTTTAAGCCAATGAATCCGTCTCGCGCCTAACTGTTCAAATTAAACAGTTATATCACCTAAATTTATTCATGGCCCAGAACTAACTCCAAAAAGCAAAAAAAATGCCCTAAACACTTCTGGTCATGTAATTAAACCGAACAAAAATGTCAGCGGTTCGATCGGTTTATTCATTTGTATTGTACGCCGTGCTTTCACTTATTGTACGGCGGTGTATTCAAAATGTTCCTGGAACTAAACGCAACATCTGTGCAAAAATCTACACTTTTCTTTGCAAGAATTAAAACTTGAAGTTGAACTTGAAGGCGATCTCTTGTGTCTTGTGATCAGGATTGTCATTAGCAGTAGCGGGACTCTCTGTGGGTCTTCTTTAGCTGTTAATTTCGTTACCTCTATGTGTAAATGATCTTCAGACCAATGCAATGTAATGGTGCTACCTCAGCGTATTGAAGTCGCCGCCTGCACAGAGAAAGGTAGACAAAGTATATAAGACTTTGTTCAACTTAAGATATGTATATATAAAGTAAAACGTACTGAAGATAAAAATGACCAAAAATAATTACCAAACAAAATATAAAATTACTTCCAAAAAAACAACCTCCCCATTGTTAAAAAATAAATGAATTAAAAAACAAAACTATTACAACGATATGAAAATGTTAGGCTACGGATTGTTTATATATTTGCATTTACCACAATGACAGAATTGTCAAGCTATGTTGGGATATCTTCATGATACGACCCCGTAACCTATAAATGTGTCATTAGGTCTATGACAGTAATAGTATCACTGTAAAAAGTTTTGATTGGGATTTTACATCTTATTTAAGGTAATTTCACACATAAGCCGGCGTGCCATTTCATTGGGTGAAGGAAACCACGAACGATACAGGCAATACAGAAGATTCCACAGTACACGTACAGGACGATAAATAGAACATGCACCACAACAAATAGGATTCCTGGCGCCCGTAATCTGGAGAGCACCAGGACACAATATGCTACCGATAAAAGGGGAGGAAAAATACTGAGGAAAAAACACACACACAAAATTACGCCCGACATCTTTCTTAAAACCGAGTTAGATAGTCTTTATCTTCTCAGACACCATTGCCCTTTTTTCAGTTTGTGCACTCGTCACTTAACCGGAAAAGACAAACATCTTTAACTTTTAAAACTGGATCTTAACGTATGCCAAACTTTGGTTTTCATTAAACTGAATTAACTTATTATTTTAGAAAAATTGATTAGCTTAATAGAGGGGAAGTTTCCTTGGTTGCGTTAGTTCTAATGACTTGGTTATACAAAGTATTGATGGTCTGACGTTTGAACAGTATCTGTGCCAGAAGAGCTGCCCAGGGAGTTAATATGAGGTGTTAATTCCATTACCGTGATGCGTGGGATTACAGAGGATCAATCGACAAATCCATACAAACATGCTACTTGGGAAGCCTTGAAGTTGCCGCATAAAGGTACAACTTGGTGTTAATCAGTCTCGTGGTGTGGTTTTGTGGTAGATTCCGCCCTCTGGACTTCAAAGTGATTTAAGGGGCAATAACCACGCCCGTTTTAACACACCTAGATAAAGTGCAGTAGATTGCACATAGATCCGTTATAATGAAGAACAAACGAGAACACCTATGTAGGTAAATAAAAAGGGTCATTATAAGTCGATTAAAATACTATTTAGAAGTCATGGAAATTTAATCGTTCGCTAAAATTGTTCCCAAAATTGTGCTTGTCCTCTATCCAAGTCCAATTTTTTCTGTTTTAGACAAATAATAACTGCATTTAAAAAGCGACGAAGAGGCCATTGGTTTTTTGTTTATATACTTTTCCCGCCACAATAGATTTATGTTACTCGAAATACTTAATTAAATTTCAAAAAAGGTCCGATAAACTTTTAAAAGTAAATAAATCAAACACAAATACAGCTACTGAAGTGAATTGTTCATTTCCATAGAGAGCTCTACATGGCCCAATGGGGGCCGTCTGGAAATAATAGTATTTTCCGAACATAACGAAATGACTGCAAGTCGGCAAGTGTAATTATAAAAAAGTCCACAATGATAAGCGAATCGTACGCAAATCGTATACATGTCAGCTAGGATACATCACAAAACCTTCATGTTAATTTACACTTCTAGTAATGTTATGCGTTATATATCATAAATGAAAGCAAAATAAATATATAAAAATAACTGTGCCGCAGGCTGTAAGCGTGCGATTTCATTGGATTTCAATTGTATGTAAAGACGACCACGCCAAGCCATATCATCTTGCGTGTGAAGAAATCAGGAATTCCCGATCAAGGCGCGCAGATATGGTCATTAGTTATGCTTGACGGCAGATCATTTAAACTCTGGGGCTCTAAATATTTATAAATCTAGCCTTGTCTCTCAGCAAAAGTAAGGTCTCGGCGAAGCGCATTTTTGTAACCGCTAAAAAGACTGCGTCAATATTTAATGCATTGTCGTGATGTTCCATGCCGGTGGACCATCGAGTCATCATTTTGCCGATCTGGCCAACAATAACGGCTCCGTTTATCACATGATTAAATACAAACACAAGTCTTTATATTTGTGAATAATTCAAAGCTTTTCTCTTTACCAGTCAAAGGCGTTTTATAAGAAACAAATAATAAAGCATTGACTGCATACATGCTGTGGTTATTTGAAAAGGGCAATTCATT
The DNA here is from genome assembly GCA_032466195.1 of Katharina tunicata. Classification (NCBI taxonomy): domain Eukaryota; kingdom Metazoa; phylum Mollusca; class Polyplacophora; order Chitonida; family Mopaliidae; genus Katharina; species Katharina tunicata. The sequence continues at coordinate 2,047 of JAVFBZ010114999.1, read as the reverse complement.
TTATAGCGATCCTTTGTCAACCTAGATTTTATTTGCGTCCCTAATCAAACCCAATCATACAGGAGCTATCTCACGGTATAGATAATCTATTCAACATACTGGATAGCTGATTTTTGACTCTTATATCCAGGGCTTTCTGTACTCTAAACCAACCGCTTCTATTGTTTGATGCTTAAACTGGAGGAATCGGGCTCAACTCTTGATAAAATGATCCGACCAGAGAAATCGGGCTCAACTCTCGATAAAATGATCCGACCAGAGCAATCGGGCTCAACTCTCGATGAAATGATCCGACCAGAGAAATCGGGCTTAACTCTTGATAAAATGATCCGACCAGAGAAATCGGGCTTAACTCTCGATAAAATGATCCGACCAGAGAAATCGGGCTCAACTCTCGATAAAATGATCCAACAAGAGCAATTAAGTTCAACTCTTGATAAAATGATCCGACCAGAGAAATCGGGCTCAACTCGCGATAAAATGACCCGACGAGAATAATCGGGCTCAAGTCTCGATGAAATGATCCGACCAGAGAAATCGAGCTCCTCTCGATAAAATGATCCGACCAGAGAAATCGGGCTCAACTCTTGGTATAACATGATCCGACCAGAGAAATCGAGCTCAACTCTTGATAAAATGATCCGATCAGAGAAATCGGGCTCAACTCTTGGTATGACATGATTCAACTAGAGAAATAAAGTTCAACTCTTGATAAAATGATTCAACTAGAGAAATCAAGTTCAACTCTTGATCAATTTATTAAACTAGAAAGTTCAACACAAGTATTGAAAAATAGATCAGAACAAGTCAGGTTCAACTGTTAATAAAATGGTTAAACAAGAAAAGTCAGGTTCACTTCTTAATAAAATGGTTAAACAAGAAAAGTCAGGTTCAACTCTTAATAAAATGGTTAAACAATAAAAGTCAGGTTCAACTCTTAATAAAATGGTTAAACAAGAAAAGTCAGGTTCAACTCTTAATAAAATGGTTTAACAAGAAAAGTCAGGTTCACTTCTTAATGAAATGGTTAAACAAGAAAAGTCAGGTTCAACTCTTAATAAAATGGTTAAACAAGAAAAGTCAGGTTCAACTCTTACTAAAATGGTTAAACAAGAAAATTCAGGTTCAACTCTTAATAAAATGGTTTAACAAGAAAAGTCAGGTTCAACTGTTAATGAAATGATTCAAGTAGAGAAGTTCAAGATGGTTACCTTTAGTTATTGAGCTGCCTGGCCGTCATATGAGTGAAATATTGGTGCCGCTTAAAAGTCTAATAAATTTTTTGCTTTAAAGAAATCGGGTTCAACTATTGATAAAATGATCCGACCATAGATACCAAGCTAAACTTTTGATAAATTACGTCTACTTTAGAGAAATCAGTTTAACGCAAGATAAAATATTTAAGCTTAATTTTTTAAATCGTTTTTAGAATGTTACTTTGTGGATATTTATTAACCTAGACATTCGTGGAGGATAATGTTTAGTGTATTTGTTTCATGAATTAAGGCTGGTGGTTGTAAACGAGTTTTGGCACAATCTTAAGAGTATATTGTTGACCTGTATGTCTACTCATGAGGCAAAGTCTTGTGGCGTTACAATGTTATCTGTAATGTAGCAACCGCTCATTCACATTGCATTCACAATACATTCGGTATACATATTATCACCTAATAGAGTACAGAAGACAGATCCTTGTCTATACATATGGAGTCCCTCTGTTCCTAGCTTGTGCTGACCACCGGCAACTGCGTCAAACACCTTTGAGAAATATTAGACACAACAGATTAAATAGGTTTATAAAAAGCTTATAGTATGTTTATTTCTGATCCTATAATCACTTTCCTGTCATTTAAATTACATGGTATTAATATCCAAACTGAGATCTACCATCAACAGTTTCCTGCACGTAGGTTATATAACGATGGACAGCATTCCCACCTTATACTGCTATACCAGATTCACCGCGCCCACCTTATACTACTATACCAGATTCACCGCGCCCACCTTATACTACCATACCAGATTCACCGCGCCCACCTTATACTAC
>JAVFBZ010114922.1:0-24678 GCA_032466195.1 Katharina tunicata | reverse complement strand
TCAAGCTTCTAGCAAATTCAGTATGATTGCAACAATAACACAGTTTATGATTATTTCATAAGCATGTATTATGACACAACCCTTAAATAAAATAATCTCTGAAATTCTGCGTGAAAGAGTCCGATAATATTGACAGAAAAGGGATACATCGAGACGTACCAGAGAGGTGGTGTTTTTTTAAACATGGTAAACGAAAGGTTTGTCCGTGTGCGTTAATGTTTATCTTTTGTTTACCCCAAGTTAAATAGTATGGACTTATGGTTAAAGGGCGATATGCAAAGAACATATTCATCTGGTCATTTCTTTGGAGGAACATTATTTCCAAGCAGAGCATATTAAACACGCGTGTTTACGGTTGGCTTAGTATCGCAATTTACTGTCGTAGGACACCACCGTTGTGTAAGTGGAATGGCCGTGAACACGTTGTTCAACACCACTCAATCTGGCAATCAATTCATCTGTAAGATAAATTACCTTACTAAAAACCGTGAAGTATTGACTATAGTCATGGTTCTTGATGGTTTTCGGTTATCTTGATGTGTTTTTTTTTATTTATCGAAGCAGTTACGTTGATCTGTTTTGTTTCAGTGTACTGTTGGATTGGTTTCATGTTTGACATAAACGGTAATAAATTTGGTAATAAAAACGGTGTAATCACTCTCCCACCCCCTGCTAACAACGACTTAAAAACAATTCTGGTAATACTCCAAACAAAATGAAATGTAAGTCTAGGTTTTCGAACGAATAATTAACAATAATTAGGATCCATTTATTACGGAGTAAATAAATCGAAGATCAACAAGAACATGTCTATATCATATGTCTCCATGGTATCTGCCTTGGTGGTCTTAATAAATTATTGTAAACAGAACGGAAAGCACACCAAGCCGTGCGACCAGGGTTAAACTCCTGCCCAGATGGTATATCAATAATTATTCAGCTAAGTGTTGGCGCTCGAATTGAAGGACTTTAAACATTTTGTTGAGGACAACATGCGGAGTACAAGTAACTGTACAAGGGCGATGTCATTGAACAAGCCGAAACATACGTATTACATGTAACCGTAGAGAGGCGATAGCATTGAACCATGCTGGATAGCTAATATTGCGTACTATTAATTGATACTCGGATGCATGCCCGTTGACAAGTTCCTGACGTGGTTTGACGGTTCAATCGACAGAATCGTTAGACAACATATGCAGAAAATTAGTTGACGTTAACAAGCCCAGCTACATCGCATATCTCCGGTACTTTCCGTCCCCTCCGATTATCGAATTTTGTTTACATGTAAAATAGAGAATCAAATCATTCTCTCTACCGTCGAGTCTTTGACTCTAGGGTGTTGACTTGCTATGTTGTTGTTCATCTACAAAGCGTTATCTCTCTGTGGTGTTTGTAGCGAGTAAGTTTATAGCTTATAAGATGCTACTGCTTCACGATTTTATCTATTTTGTTCTGCCTTTTACAGACTTTAAATTAAATCGGCATAATGACATCTTTTCTTCTTCTGTTTAATTTTAAATAAGTTTGTAGTAAAATGTAGACGATTCATTCGCCAACGCACTTTTTTGCGGAAACAGTACTATAAGAACGACAATAATGGCTTGTCAATACATTATGCTTGTATTCTTCTCAATCTCGAGAAAGGTACGAGTCTATTTTAGTTTGTTTTGTGTAATGACTGACCATTTTGTAGCCCATTAGCGGTATATTTACCACTGCAGGCAATATTTGTATGGCATAGAAGGCGTTTGTCTAATCGTCTTCTATAGGACATGAACTGCATTCTGCAATAATAAAACTCGACATAGAGCAGAAAACAGTAAAGAATATAAAGAAATAAAATCGAACTATTTAGCAAAACAAACCACAAAACGACCTATGGAACAAGTTAGTCAATTCACGTGATATTGGTGAACTTGTGTGATAGGTCGATTGATCAGGTCACGGGCTAGCGTCCTCGCTATGGCGTGCCCATCTGTATTCAAAATGCTTAGTCATTACATACAAGGTCAGTCGCTGAAGTGAATCAATGGGCCGTTTTATAAAATTTGTCCGTTTACAATTTTCTGTGTTATCTATTTTAATAATGATGCCTGGTCAGTTTTTGTCGCATAGAAAAATAAACACTTTTGTTTCAAACATGGATGAATTACACGGAACAGTAAGTACGTTGCTCTATACCAAAAATCAAGTCACAAAAACTGCTGAACGGAATTGAGACAAAATCTAAAAAAAACAATGACTCTTCGAAGTGAGGCACCAGCGCAATATCCGAAGTATTATTCTGGTCTTATGTTTGAAAGTGTGCTCCTATGTGTCGTATGTATGATGTTTAGATTGTTGCAGGCCGTTTTAGCGCTTAAGTTATTCTTTAGGACTTTATATCACCATCGAAATCCCACCTGACCAACTTTCCCAATATATGGATTAAAATAACTAATACACCACCTCTGGCCCCTATCATTACAATCGCAAATGTTTACCTACCTTCATGAATTTGATGTTCATATCTTTACAAGGCATCAGCCAGTAGTTCCACTGATCAGTTTTGAGTGATATATATGTTTAACTGATGATGGCATAATAAAGCCGAAATATATTATCTATCCCAACATGAGTTTCTGTTATTCTATGTTACAAGGCATCAAAGTGTAACTCATTATCATATTAACGAATACAACGATTTAGAAAGATTAACTTACATAGAAACTCAGAAAGGCATCTTGCTGACAGAAACCGATTCAAATTATTTAAAAAAAGCACTACGCGCGTTCTATCGGATATAAAGTATTTTGAAAAAGTGTAAATGTTTTAAACTATAAAATACTACGATAATAATCCACTAATTATTAAAAATATTAAAATAATATGAAATGAATGATTTAATTGGTATATAAATAAATATATTAATGTTGTAAAATCATCGGTATCAAGCGAATGTGCAATCAGCTATAATCAAATATAGATTTAGTTAGATAATGCTATTCCTGGTTCAGTGTTATTGGCAGAAACACATATATATATCAGTTTATTTCAGACAAGAGTCTATTGATTGATTAAAATGGTTTAAAACGCAAAAGCAAAATCAGTTATGACCAAAAAGCGTGTTATCCAATGAATTCAAATTATAGAAGGCAGCCAAAATATAAATTTAAAAAAATGCATGTTCAAAATATATAGAACCAATGTGCTTTTGGTTTACTATTATTAATAAACTTGATACCGTACAGAATATTTTAAAGACAAAGGTTTCATGCAAACGAAAGCAATTAAATGGTTGTAAAATACTATCATCAACATAATGAGTCAAACATAACACACATATATCTGCATTTTAACAAAGTAAAAAAATTATATAAAAATTCTAAAGTGATTTAATTGTTACAACTAGTTTTCAGTCAGAAAAAAAGGCAGATCATCCGTTTCGAATATATTTTTTTTATATAATGGAGGGAATAGTTTTAATCTTCTTAATTACACGAGTTTTTTTTAATAACATCAAGTGAAAGTTATATAAACTAAACTGCATTTACATAAATGAGTCTATGCCTCGCCGATGTTTCGCGAAAGGCTTAGTATGGGGTATACATGTCACATGTCCCACGTACAATATGATAGAGGGTGTTACGCACCTTTTATGAATTAATCAATAGATAAAAAAGACCGACCATGGCTTTGTCAGCAGGTTTAGGCGACTATGTACACATGGTAATCGCGTGCTGATCAGGTAAGACAATTGTAAATCAAGTGGTTGACCAATCATCCGTGTTCTGGAATGTGTGTACACGGGCCGGGGTGTTGAGCTGTCCTGTCCAGCCAATCCACGTGCTCACATATGCTCATCTCCAGTCGTTACAGCATAAACAATACAGTAACATGTGTTGTTTTTTACGTAAATCGGATCATTACCTGCCCGATGTCACCTTTTGTGGTATATAAACTCCACTTGCCCCGAAAGATAAGCTGTCGTTGATCACATCGAGGTGCACAACGCATTAGTATCAATTTACCATTCGATACTATAGATGCGCCCACAAACAATTAGGATTTTCAACGACGAAATTGAGAAAAACTCAGGGAAGGTCTGTGAAGGCCGCTATGGATCCCTCTAGCGTCACTATTGGACTGATAACATGGCTAATGATACTCGGAACGTCTCATGCACAATATCGGTAATTTGTTTTCACTACATTTCATTTTTCATTGATAAATATCTTCACAATATGTATTTTCTTGTTCTTAATAAAGCAAGTTTTTTTTTTTTACTTTTCATCCACTTTTAACTTATCCTTGGTTTTAAGTCAACCTACTGCAAAAAGTGAGAACAACTAATAAATGAAATTGTAAACATTTATATTGTATTTGGGAACGATGTTTACTTTTTATTTAGTAAATTCGTGAAGTCAACCCTTTAAATGGCATCTGGCGTCTAATGCTTTACGTACGTCTCCACCAATTCGAACAGGAAGCCTAATAGCTTTGTTATTCCTAGGTAAGCTTGTAATGATTGTCCTTCGGCTAATCACCCTTCATTGAAGACCCCTGCTAATCTTTCTATTTAATTTGTTTTCATGTCCTTTCAGATCTGATAATATTTGCAAAGTGAGAACAACAACGACAATTAATAAAAACGATCTATGTTCTGAATTCACAAGTAATGCCATTACTGGGTTCTATCTTAACCGAACTCTGTCCGGTTTATCTCAGCTAACAGACGACCAATTAGAAGTTAAACTCACCGAATGGATGAACAATCTCACCTCAAGTCCCCAATGTGTCTTCTCAAAGTAAGTTTACCTACTCTTCGTTTACCGGTAGATAGTATAATTCTTGCTCCAATCTTGTCAACATTTACACTGCTACCTCAAAAATGTTGAAGGCATTTCAGGCAACACTTCTCAAACTGTAGGAAAAAAGGAACTTTTCCATACATTGGACTATTATCACATGACTGAAATTAAAGCGCAGTTTTATTAACATTAAAACACTGTATATTGTTAAAGGAATGGTGCGAATAACTTTTGTTAGACATTCTGTTTACAATCGGTTGTAGTTTTGCTTCTATCTTCTTGTAGACTTGTTACTTCAGTTGAAGACGGGTGCTGTGCTGGCTGGAAGGGTGACGACTGCCAAGAAGGTACACTTTATAGTTATTGTTATCTAGTTAAATAGTAGAAAACAGACACATCTCTAAGCTATCCTGTTGTTTTAACATTTTCTATACACCTTTAAAATAAATAAGCTGTAACCTTGTACAAGTTGTTTTTATAATTAAAATCAAAAACGCTAAAGTTTAAATCTCAAAACTGTGTTAACATGACTGATGATTGAGTGCCACTGTCGTTCGCATAATAGGTCTAAATATTTTATTTATAAAGGCGTGACTTCATTTTAGTATTTCTCGTCTGCTATATGAACAACACGGATATAACTGTTAATCGGGGGTGCTAAAAACTGTTTCTAAAGTGTTACAGATTGTCTAATTATTATCTAGGAAACTGTTCATGTACGTATTTAACTAAAGTTAGTATTATAAAGTCAAAATATGTCATTCTTCGAAGTTTTCATTTTAGATAATATAAAGGTATTCCTTATTTAGGGAATTGATTTTCGTGAAGGTGTATACTATTCCTTGATGATCAAAACTGTTGATGGTCTTATCCATTTTAGCAATCTGTGATCCACCGTGTGAAAATGGCGGAGAGTGTCTAAAGCCCAGTACCTGTTCCTGTCCAGAGGATTACGCTGGTTTCAGATGCGAAGACAGAGTATCTGGTAAGCTTATGGATATACAACTAATCTGTTAAACAAGAAATTGTTCAAGCTAAGACAAGCCGGCAGTGAATAAACACGTTAAATAAAAAAAATAAAAAAATACCCACCAATCAATCGCCAATTTTAATGACTTGTCAACCAATCTATCGAACAATCAATCATCGAGTTATGGAATCACTAGATAACTAGGGATTTTGACGTAAAAAAAAGTTTCCATTGTTACGTCCTATTATGCCACTTATACAATGCGTTGCTGTTGTTGTTGATTTGTAGCCACCACACAGACCCTGAGATACTGTTACACGGGAATCACTTGCTTTGGAAACAAAGTTGACGAATTTGAAGGCAGAATAACTACATATGACGAATGTTGTGAAAACAGTCAAAGCCAAAGCTGGGGTGTCCCGGGAATCATATGTACGGGATGCAGTACACATTCGACAAATAAAGGTATTCTGATTCTTTGATTTACCTACGAGAATGTGGTAACTGTTATTCCCACCTTTTCACATGTATGAGTTTGTTTCTTTTGAAATGAATTGCCTTTCAAACTGTTCTATTGGTTGTTCACAATAGCGCCATTTGACCATTTTTACTAGCCTGTACAAACATTTCATGAAAAAGCTGTAATACATTGGATAAAATGTGGCCATGAAAATTGATTCTGATTACATTTTTCTTGTATGATTTCTTGTATTGCATAGTTAATAAGTTCAACCACGATCACAGCAAGTTATTTATTTTGTCCTTATTCGTCCTCCAGCCAACGAGACAAGCATCGTTACACAGGATGAAGATTTAGGGTTCGCTACATGCCTGAATTTTGGTCCCAACTATTACCGTACATTTGACGGCCTGGAATATGTCTTTGCCGGAAGATGTACATATTTATTGGCTAGTGAAGTGAATATCTGGTCCATTGAGATAGACGTCATCGGCTGTGATAGCTTTGAAACATGTAGAAAGGTAACTTAATTGATTTGGCTTGAGTAGTCTATTTATGATGCATTTTTGGGGTTCAATTGTTAATATATGTATAGGGTTAAAGGAAGAGTTTGTAAACACAATCCTATTAGATTGTATTTACGTTACCATTAAAGTCTCATCATGCTGGACATATCTTTTAACAATACTGTAAACCAATAGCTCGAGTTATAATTGATGTAAATTATTTCCAGTCAACACTATATCATGTGCTATCTGGTCGTCATTAAGGCCTGTTTTTATTAGCCATCCTTTGATTTATCCACAGCGCTTGAAGATGACATTTAGTTCGACCCTTTACATCGAAGCTCAAGGGACAAATGTGACTGTTAACGGACAACCAGTAGACGTCACGGCAGGATATGCTGGATATGGTACGCTTAATCTACGATGTATTACTCTGTGCTTCATCTCTGATCAAAGCAAATATATAAAATAAACAATGCCATCTAGTGCACCTGTTATCTCTGTGGAGATTATGTCACGTCTTTCATGTTTACTCCTTCACTAACACGGAATACTACACACGGAACATGATAGTGTTTTATTTTTAAACGACAAACATTTTATATGTTCCCGTACAATTGTTATATGAATTTGAACGAACTTATCACTATACAAGGGAAAATATCTAGAGCACAATTTTTATCTTTGAAAATATTTCATGCACTTGTTGATAAATCGTCTCGCCTCGAAGTGGCATTATTTAGCTAATCTGCTGTAATCCATATGAAATGTGTTATTCACATGCTTTGAGTAACCTCTGTTTTTAATCATGTAGGTGTGACCATCTCGAAGACAGGGGACTTTGTTTTCTTGTCCAACTCGCGGGGAATTCGACTAAAATTCGACGACAAATCCACTATATTCCTTACTCTGGATGATCAATTTAAACAGATCCCTATCCGGGGTCTTTGTGGGGATTACAACGGCAACACAGACGGTGAGTTCTCAACTGTAATCAGCTTCCTGCCTTTTCCAGGAAACCGGATTGTACCTTAAAACTATTACAAGCTGAATAACAGGCTTTGCTTGTCGATTGAACAAAGATCGTGTACTATTTGATTATCAATGTGGTTTTAATGCATTGTTTCCTTGTTCCAGATGAATTCACAACGCTTCAAGGCACAGTTGTCACAAACGCTGGAGCTTTCGGGAACTCTTATGCTGTGATGGAACCATTTAAAACGGTAAGGGAGGCAACTCGGTAGTGAATGATGTATGGTTAAGGTTTCAATATGCACACCTGTTGCGATGAATAATCAATACCGCGTACTTATAAACTACTGTAGATATCTTTGGCAGCAGCGGAGATACAATAAGATCAGGGCTTAACGAAGCTTCTCACGTGATTTTTTCCCAGTTTATTCTAATATATAAAACATGACATTTAATCCAATGTAAAACAATTTTAATTTTAGAGATTCATATAGAAACCAACATTTTCAAATTCTTTTAATTTTATTACTTTCTTATAAACATGAGATCAAATCAAAAACAATTTTATCGAAGTTTTCTATTCATTTTTTTTTTACTACAGCCAGATAAATAAAAAGCACGTCTGAGAAAATAAACAAATTATATTTCAGAGACTGTGTGTATATGAACACAAAGGTTTTACAGAAAATTTTCTTTAAGTTTTCATTTTTTTTTTTTCCTCATTTTTAAAATCTGAATGTTATTTCTTGACTTATTTTTAGTTGCTTATTTATTTATTTTTCCGTTGGAAATAACCGTCCCTAAGTTCTTTTTCTTCACTTTTCTGCAGTGTTCTCCAGCCGGAAATGTGAACTATCAATGCGTGGAGGCTGCAATGGAAGACGAGGCATCTAAAGCCTGCAGTGAACTTCGGGGCTCCCTTTTCAGCGATTGTCATTCTTTTGTAAGTACGGTTTAGTGTAAACAATAACACAAGTTGTTTCTAAGACGTATTGAATTCCAACAGTTATGAATCATGCTAGTGTGCCACATCTATGGTCCTAAATTGTAACGTCTGACACCGAATAGAACTGTTAACTCCATGGTTCTCAAGTCAGTTTCTTTAACCTATCTCATTACATCCCGAGTACTGCACTCTCAGACTCGTTATCTGTTGATTTTGTTAAGAACTTTCACAAGATAATGGCCCGACTTCGGCCAAAAGTCGACATTCCTTTAACTGCCCCATGCATTTGAGTAAAAACTGTTATATCTAGGGATGTTTTCTTCATTAGACTAAGTGACCTATCTGAGACAAAACATCATGGAAAAAAGGGATGTATATACGGAGGATCCGTTCTTTATTGTCCCTCAATTTTTTGTGGAATCAGCGGAAGCTCCGAACTCGAACGCACCCTTTGCAATTTTTGAGTGACATAACCTCGGGTACAAAGACTATTGTTTAACCTGATTTATTTTGTCCGCCAGATCGACGTGTCTAACTGGTTCCACCGGTGTGTCAGTGACTATTGTGTGGCTACAACCCAGGGACAATCCGCAAAGGACGAGGTGGTTTGTGAATATTTATCAGCCTATACCAGAGCCTGTACCCAAGCTGGCCAAATTATCGAATGGAGATCAGCTACACTCTGTCGTAAGATGCCTCTTCTTTTACTGAAATTTTTATTTTTAAATCTGCAATTTGAAGGCTAAAACTAGATAAGATATTTTTGATTATATATTTTATAACTTATCTTCACAAAGCTGTTTTATCGCAATCTGAAAACCATCTTACCGTCTTTTGGCCAAATCGCTGACGACAACTTCCTGATAAGTACGACAAATAATAACAATCTAAATGCCAACATAGGTCTTGCTTCCATCACAGCAATAAAACTTGATTAACTGAAAGCATGGAAATCATATCTTGTTAGACTTCTAAATTTAATGTCATTCTGATTATCCAGCCAAAACTTGTCCCGCCAACATGGAGTACACCGAGTGCACTTCCATCTGTCCTCAAACCTGTGCCTCACTGTACTCACTGATGCCAGAAGAGTGCCTGTCTCAGTGTGTGTCTGGGTGTCAGTGTGCGCCGGGAACCTTCCTGGAAAAAGGAGAGTGTATCCCCGCAAACGAATGTCCCTGTTACTATCAGAGAGAGCGCTATAACAACACTCAGGTTGTGGACATGGGCTGCAATAAATGGTAATAACGTGTAGCCTAATAAGACTGTAAACACTCAGGCCGTGGGTCTGAAATCTGTTAAAATGTAAGAAAGTTTTCATACCTATTGGCTGTGAATTGTTTCATTAAACATTTCGATGTCATCAATGAGCTTAAAACAAAAAATACATATGTATTATATTGCAACCGGTTCTCGTCCTGCTCGCAGTTAATTACATCCAATTAATTTTTTTAAAAATACGTTTTATAGCTGTGGTTTGTAATGTATCCCATCTGGTTGTTTGAATGTGCATGATCAGTGGCATCTAACACTCTGGTCAAATATTAACTTATTCCATAATTGCATATAAAGCCATTTTGTGACTTTAACCTATTTTCGTCTTCAGCACATGTAACCGAGGTAAATGGGAATGCCAGGCAGACCAATGTTCATCGACTTGTTCAGTTGTCGGTTATTCTCACATCCAAACATTTGATGGTGAGCGGTATGAGTTTCAGCCGGCCGCTTGTGAATACACACTCGTTGAGGTAAGTGAATAACAGGAAGTTCAGTTTATCAGTTACAGAGACCGTCATTGCATCTGTGGCTCCAGATGCTAATATTGAGTCTGTCTTGCTAAACTAGTATAGCTTACTTCCAATCTTAGTTTAAAACGAGATCTTAACAAACGCAATGGTTGTTGCGATACACATAAGCTACGCACTTTATCCAAGACTTTATATTGGTGCTGTTTAAAATCTATTTTGTTTCTATTTGTTTGTTTGTTTGATTGGTGTTTAAAGAGTATTTCGCCTATATGACGACTTTGCGTTGCCGGTGTATGGTGGAAAACCGGAAAGAAACCTCGTAAAAACCACCCTGCGGACTCCGCAGCCACCGAAAAACCACCCTTATATACCTAAGGTCCACAGGGGGGGTCGATTATTTTGTTTTTTGACGTTTTACTTTTAAATACTTTTCAGCCTGAAAGAGGTCAAGCCGAAGACGATGCTCGTGCTGGTCTCACGATAAAATTGTTGTACGAACAGTGTAACTCCGCTAGACAATTCAGCTGTATCAAAGGTGTTGTCATTGAAGCTCGTGGAGCCACAGTCCGTCTAGAGAGAAACGAGGTGGTATCCATCAACGGTAAAGATAGCTCTTCTGTCTTACCATACTCCAACCGATATATATACGTGAAGCAAGTTACTTCCCTTTTCAAGCTGGTCAGCGGTTTCGGTTTCCGAGTTCTGTATGACGGAGAGAGCCGAGTTTACATCAAAGCGGAACCGTTCTTCAGCAACAAGGTAACTGCTTTGAGTCAAGACACCATATTTTATCTGTTACGGTCGTGATTGGAATTATTTCACAGTTGTTGCATCTGTTAAAATTAAATTGTATCTGTCGCTATAGAGTTTCGTAACTTCTGTAATTGTTTTGTCTAACAATTCCATACTTAATGTTCGTTCTCTTGCAGATTCGAGGTATGTGCGGAAAATTTAATTACCACAAAGATGATGATTTCACAGCTCCATCTGGGATCGTAGAGTATCAGTTCAAAGACTTTGCTCAGCACTACGTAGACACTACTTGTACCGCCAATGCCCCCAACGTCGATGATCCCTGCATCTCAGGATCGGTAAGTTTTATGACTATATTGACTTCGGAGAGCAATAACATATTAGTATTCCAGATGTACGCGAGTGAAAACCTATCTCACCAGCAGTCGACAAAACTGGCTACAAGTGTACAACATACTATTGCTTAACTTTTGATTATATTAATTCTGATGATCTTCTCCAGTTTTCATCAATGATAATTTGGACCAATGGTCTTTCCGGATAAAAACGTATATTTACGTTTGCTAACACTAGTCAACAAAAGTTGTTCCACCTAAACATAGCAATACAACGTAATACCTTATACGTTGTGTTTGTATTTGCAGTACCGCAGCTTGGCTATTGAGGAATGTAAATTCATTAAAGACGCTGCTTTGTTCGGAGAGTGTTTCCCGGTGGTAGAAGTGGAAACGTACTTTAAAATGTGTGTCTATGATGTGTGCTCGAGAGAACAAGCTAATGACTACCTCCCGATGTGCACAGTGACAGCGGCTCTAGCTAGAGAGTGTGCTCATAAAGGAAAGATCATTAACTGGCGGCAGTACTCCGATCTTCGTCTCAGATGTCGTAAGTATCATTCAAGTACATACTTGGAATTTGGCCGTAGGCATTTTTATTGATAATTTATTGATATTTAAAAGTTTCTAGAAACTCCCTAAACTGCTGTTTTGGCTCTACAAATTTGACCAATTTGATAAATTGTCTTCAATCAAAATTCCTACGTATAACCAAATGAATTTATGCTTCCAGCGGCGAATTGTCCAGCTGCCGGTCAGTTCTACTCCGAGTGTTCGCCAGCCTGCCAAGGAAGTTGTCGAGATCTTGAAGTCGGCGATCCAACGTGTGAAGACGAATGTATCGCTGGCTGTATGTGTTCTGACGGACAGTACATGGATGACTACGAGCAATGTGTACCTAAAGACGACTGTACCTGCTATGATAAATTCAACCCGGAACAACAGATCTATGAACCTAACGCTGTAATCAGGAGGAAATGTACCGACTGGTAAGAGATTAAAATTCAGCTTATATCTTTCAAAACGTTTTCTATAATTCTCCCAGAACTACCAAGCACGCGAATGTTCAGACAAATTTCTTTAGCTTCTCAATTAGTAGTGTTGTCTCTTATCGAATCATCAGACTTCACATATACTGACGTTCATGTATTTGTCTTTATAGTCAATGTACAAATGGTACCTGGGCCTGTGGAAAGGAATCGTGTAAAGAAGAAGTAGTTTGTCCAAAGAACCAAGTTTGGTTGGAGGATGTGTCACCGTGTCAACCAAGCTGTGCCACTATGGACCACCCAACCACCTGTCCCAGTCAGTCGGTGTATGAAGGATGTGGGTGTCCCGCCAATATGACTCTCTCACCCGACGTAAGTCATTACTGATGTATCTTGGTGTGATGATTGAAATTAAGTGCTTATCATTTATAAGTTATTGTTTTTGTTGTTACCTTTGTTTTATATGATAAACCCTTTAAAGTAAAGCAACCCATAACAAAACATACACATGCATTGTGTTGGTGTCGTTACGTGCTTTGTGAAGCTCATCAGTGGGAATCGTGCTATTAAGATCTTCTATTCCGTAGGTTTTGCGGTTATAAAAGAACAATATTATTGTTCTGCAAGGTAAATTGACCAAAACAGTTGATTATATAATTAAGTATTTCCAACTGACTAATTCACCATTGAGATGGAAGATAATCTTTCTTATTTTGTCACTCACTTTAAAATGTAGTCTATGTGTTATTTATAGGGAAACTGTGTAATGGCCGATCAGTGTCCTTGTTTATATGGAGGGAAGTGGTTCAAACCCGGTGAGCGAGTTCGTGTTGGATGCAAAGAATTGTGAGTTTGAATTTCAGTCATTTGGCATTCATAGGCAGAGACATAACATTTCTTGCTTGTATATATAACCTCTACGGCTCAACAGCCTGTTAACATATGTCTTCTACACTTGCTACCTTTTGAGGAATGTTACTTTAAACAGAAAATAGCATTTCGTAGTTCTCGTTTTTATTGTGATGCTTACGGTTTAAGTGTTCTTCTATCACATAAATAAAATGTCATTCTGCATGGCATTAACCGAAATCGGTCTATCGGTTAAATTCTCACTAAAGCATGTTCAATATACTAAGGAATATAGGTGTAATTTTCCTTTTTCTTTTTCAGGGAATGCCGAAGTCGAGTTTGGGTCAAAGCTCGGGAATTTGACTGTCCAGGTAAAACAATTTATCTGACTTAATACTATTAATTATTTTTAAAAAATAGCATTTTATTAATATTACAAATAACACCTTTTTACTTCCGACTGTTGACCATGGCCTTGTAAGGAAAGGTATAATAATACTCTTTACCGATTCAAATCTCTAAAGTTATGGCTAAAGTCAACATCTTCGGCTAAATACACTATTGTTTAGATAACTTCATTGATGTATTTAAAGTTACGCAAACTATTGACATTAATACATTTGAAATTTAACATGTTCTTATTATATGAGCCGACATATGTTTTTAAAATGTAATTCCCAAAATGTTGTGTCTTTTTCCCCAGCTACTTGTTGGGCGTCTGGAGATCCTCATTACACAACCTTTGACGGCTCTCATTATTCCTTCATGGGCGCCTGTTCTTACGTCTTGGCACGGGATTCAAGCCCTGAGAACTATTTCGAGGTGACGGCTGAGAACGTCCCGTGTGGATCCACTGGTGTGACTTGTACCAAATCCGTGAATGTCCGGATCAACGAAGCTACCATTCACCTGGTGCGAGGACGTGATACAGTACTGAATAACATCACATTGGCTGACGATGCATATCATGTTAGGGGTCTAAAGATTGTCCGGGCTGGTTTCTTTGTCACTATCATCACAGACAAAGGGTTAACAATCCAATGGGATTCAGGTAAACCAATTTATTCACGACTTTATTCACAGTAAAAGAAAAGTAATTATTGTAAAATATAAGTTATTCTTACAATTTCAATTGCAAGATTTTGTGTTCAATTGCACCTGGAACTCTAGTGGAGTAGGCTTGTATAGGATTAAAGAATTGTAAATGCGAAATCGAGCAAACACAGCAGTTGAACAGGTAACAGAAATTAAACTTTAAGTTGTTCTACTGTAAATGGCAGAACTATGTGATGAGCCTAGTTGGCAACCATTCAACCGGTGCAATATATAAATAGAGCATATTTATATGATTTGTTTTTATATTGAAGGAACTCGTGTGTTTATCCATGTATCAACGGACTGGGCAAATAAAGTCGAGGGTATGTGCGGTAACTATGACGGCAATTCAGAAAACGACTTTAGGACACGATCTGGAAGTATTGAGACAAAGGCCAGTGCTTTTGGTGAAAGCTGGAAAGTTGCTTCATCCTGCTCCGACGTTTCTCAAGATGCGCCCTCTGATGAGTTGGAGGCGTGTGCAGTGAGTTAACTTTCTTACCTTTCGCAGCCTGCAAACTGAACAAAATTGTATATTATACATGTTTTAAACAAAATTTAATATTATGAACTATTCTTGAATTGATATTGCAACACAATTACACCCACACAATTTTTGTCCACTTTTTAAATTGATTACAAATCAATTCATTAACGGATGTCAGGCGCGAAAACCTCTTACTGAAAATATGTTTTAACAATGTGTCATAAATCCGTTTTCTTTAGGGTTCTTTGAAGCACCGAGAAACATGGGCTACGGAATCCTGCAGCATTATTAAATCTGGTGCTGTCTTCGAGCAGTGTAGAAAGACCATGCCTCAAACCACTGTGTCGAACTTTTATCAGGATTGTACATTTGACGCTTGCAGGTAAGTCATTAATGGCACAACAATAATCATGATACCGTGATTGAAAGCAGGATAGGCAAAGTTGTAATCAGTCTGAACTATTGGGCTGTTAAGCTTTCATTGCACTATTGTAAATGTATCTAGTACAACATAATTTATTTTTTCATTAACTTGACAAAACATGTTCCATAAATAGAATTGTTGTAACATTTAAATTGTTGACATCCAGATGTGACTCAGGGGGTGATTGTGAATGCCTGTGTACCGCCATTGCTAACTTTGCCGAAGAATGTAACAGTAAAGGATCTCCAGTGAAATGGAGACATCAGAGATTGTGTCGTAAGTCTGTTGTTGTTTTTGTACCGTCTTTTCCTTGGACCAGTGTATTTTATTCTAGACTGTGAACTACAGAGTAACAATGCCATGTACAATTTATCTAAGTAGTAATCGTATGAAGTAACATAACGTGAAGAATTTATCTGTCTTTTTGTATCTAAAAGCATGGTTACCTCGTTTAAATGTATCGATGAAATGAGATCATTGTTATAGTTTGGAATCCTATATATATTTTCTATTAACAGCAATTCAATGTGAGAACAATTTCGTGTACAAGCCGTGTGGGTCTCCATGTGTGCAGACCTGCCAGAATATTGGTGATGAGCCAGAACCTTATTGTGACGCAACTCACTGCGTGGAAGGTTGTTTTTGTCCGGACGGTTACGTTCAGGAAGGAAACAGTTGTATCCCCGCTGAAGAGTGTCCATGTACACTGAATGGCATCGGATACCCCGCTGGCACAACCGTCCTGGACCACTGCTCCAACTGGTATGTATAAAACTTCTTAAATTCTGCGATTTTAGTCCCAAAATAAAGCATTTGGTTTTGGCGATCTATCAAACACATCATTTAAGTTTTTGAGGCCGTGAGAAATATATAGAAATATATATTTATGAATATACGTTGAACACGAATTCCGTTCTTTCGTGGTTGTTATTAAGAACTGATAGGTTTTACTTTTGCAGTTGCCGCTCTAAAAGGGATAGATTTTGTTGTTGCGTTACTCACGGGATAGTCTTTTTCCCCCTGTATTGACAACAGTCCGAATGCATAGTAAATTACATATTTTGAATATTGCAGCACTTGTACGAATGGCAAGTTCGAATGCGCAGCCTCCAGCTGTAATGATACCTGTGATGCTGACGAATTCCGTTGTGCTGACGGGGAGTGCGTAGATATTGATTATGTGTGTGACGGACACATCGATTGTCATGACGGATCTGATGAGACCGGAAACTGCAGTAAGTAAATCTTCTAAAGGCAGAAATTCACCAAGTTTTTCATTAATTTCTCTAAATGTTTTATGGAAACATGCCTTCTGCCACATTTAATATTTTCTACAACTGTCTGCCTTCCAACTGATTGGATTAACTCGTTTTCCCAACTGCGATATGGTTGCTTTGTTAAAGTTTCTGTTACTGTTCATTTAAATGCTTACCAAGCAGTCAACACTAATAATTTCTTAATAACTATGCAATCATGCTGCAGCCTACACGTGCAAACCGGACGAGTTTTCCTGTGTGTCAGATGGCCAGTGTGTGGATGCCATCTATAGATGTGACGGTTCCTTGGATTGTATCGATAACTCAGACGAAGTGGACTGCCGTAAGTCAATTCAAAACATAAGAAATATAATAAAAACTGAATAACTGGAAGCTAGTTATAAGGTATTTTCTAATAGGATGATTTTTCTCAATGATTGACTTCTGACAGCAGAAACTAGAGATTTCAGTTCCATTCATGATATTCATAATTCGTCTGTGGTTAACAACTGTTGAGTGTAGATTGTTTCTCACCTTTATCCAATAAAATGTGCATATAACTGGGTAGAAAATATATGTAAACTCTTTTCAAGTGTTAGCACTGTGGTGACCAGTAGTTTGATTTCTTCGCTTAGCCCCACCTACATGTAGCAATGGAGAATTCACCTGCGAGAACTCTCGATGTATTCCTTACTCATTTTATTGTGATGGGGAGTATGACTGTGGACTCGGCGATATCTCTGACGAACATAACTGTACAAGTAAGATTTTCTTCAATAGTAGAAGATAACTTTAAAATATTTTAATATATATAACATTTAATTCATGTATGACGGTTTATACATAGACTGGGCAAGTAAATTTATTTGAAAATATGATGTATTCGCCTTTGATATAAGATTGAATTGTATTAATGGAAAATATATATTTGTTTGTATTGTTGAACACATATGTGAAAACCTATATCTAATAAAAACATCGTTGAAAGTTGCAAATAGTTCCAAGATATAGCGCATTGTTGAATTGTTTTCCCTTTGACAGAGGTGCCTGAGTGTCCACCGGTGCGACATTTCCGCTGCCAGACAGGCACTTGTCTTCCCACTTCTCAGAAGTGTGACGGACATGACGATTGTGGGGACGGAAGTGACGAAATTGGATGCAGTTAGTATAACAACTCTATTTATCTCATTTTGACATCACAGCAATTGAATTTCTGACCATAACTTATTTCTTGTAAAATTATACAACCATGGAAAGTTTCATGATAAAACTTGGCTAAACCTGAAACCAGGTCCTGATGAACACCTAAACCAGTCCCTCAAAGTTACTGTCATGTCGTTCATTACTTGAGGGGATACGAGCAGCAAGAAGACCATTTTGAGGAAACCATATTATTATATCTTTCAAACTGTGCCTCCAACATTATTGGCCTCCATTAAACCAAGAACAAGAAAATGTGAAGAAATACATTTTCTCGTTTCTCCATATTTCTTGCTGACAACAGAGAGCTAGCAAATATACAAGAAGATAAACCTGACGTCAACATTCATATCAAACTGATCTCTTATTCTATATTACAAGTACAATCAACCTAGCCGACTTTACTCTGCACCGTTTAAATTCCGTATACAAGTGCCGTTTTGTTTGTTTAGACTGTACATGTCCGGCAGATACCTTCACTTGTGAAAACTGCCAATGTATCCCGGCCAATCAGGAATGCGATGGCGACTACCAGTGCACAGACAAATCAGATGAAACTTGTCGTAAGTGTTACTCGTTTGAAATACAGTGAAACTTGTATAAGCGGAATCCTAGCGGAAAAACGTTCATTCGTTCGTTCGTTCGTTCGTTCGTTCATTCATTCATTCATTCATTCATTCAGATACAGATACATATCGTTTCTCTTTGCAGTTTGTGGGGAATATGAGTTCTCTTGTGATAATGGTACTTGCATCAACTCTACTTCTGTGTGTGATGGCACCGTGCAATGTGCTGACGGCTCCGATGAACGCAATTGTACTTCGCAAACAACACCGCTAATAAGTCAAACATGTAAGTTTATGAGCGTGGAATCTCAATCGCCTTGTTCTCCAACTGAAAGTATGACACCACGTTGGCAATATTCACAACCTATCTATACTATAATATCGACCTTTCAACTGTCAATAATTGCAAAATATTGACACTTAATAAATAATCGGAAGATTAGTAACAACCGTGAAACCCTTAACACTCGCACCTGGAATTAGGAGCCTCTCATCGGTTTCATATTTATAGGAATATGTATCACTTGTACAGTAAAAATACAACGTGTTCACAAATGCGAAAAAAACAAAGCATATAATAATTTTCTTTCTCTAGATTTATACAAAAATATATATACGCCAGTACCTGCTTATCAGAATAACCCAGAACAACAAACACATTTGTGGGTAATATCTAGATAAAACAGATACTATTTCAGCGCATTCGCAGCCTTTACCCGGATAGAAATTCGGTCTTTATACCGTGAGTCTAGTCAGTTAGAGCGCTGGTCCTGTTAGTCAGAGACCCGATTTCGAATCTCTGTGGAGGCAAGCAACTTTTCTTTCTCTACAATTATAATATCTATATATATATATTATTTTTGTGTGTATAAATGTAGAGAAAGAAAACTGTGCTTGCCTCCACTGGGATTCGAACTCGGGCCTCTGGTTTGCTATATGTATTAAACCAGTGTCTCTGTGTCAGTGCTTGCCGTAGAGAAAGATTCGCAGCCTTTACCTGGACAAAAATTCGTATGTTCTACCGTGAGCCTCTCTCTGTAGCTCAGTTCGTTAGAGCGCTGGCCCTGCTAACCAAAGACCCGAGTTCGAATTCCGGTGGAGGCAAGCACAATTTTCTTTCTCTATATTAAAACAAAATATATATTAAACCGCCTATTGAAATGATTTGATCACAGCGACTACCTCGAGTACCCCTGGCTGCAGTGTGTATGAGTTCCAGTGTGACAATGGTAAATGTGTGTGGGCTAGTGGCGATAACAGTACCATTTGCAATGGAGTCAATGACTGCGGCGATACCAGCGACGAGGACCACTGTGGTAGGACTTCATATCAAACCTACTCCATAATTTATGTGCGATGTATTATAGTATACAGCCTGTCTCAGTGTTAAAATACGTAAAATGCGTATCGATTTATAACCATTTGTCTTAACAACATAGTACCATACAGGTGTTCCATTGTATATCGACCCTGGTAGTGTGAGACAAATCGATCAGTGGCGTGCGTGATCACACAGCAGTTTGTATACGGAATAACAAAACCATCGCCAAAGATAATTCTTTATATCGTTGAAATACCGTTCAGCGGGACATTAAATACCAATCAAAAATAAACAATTGAATCCACTTAAATTGCTAAGCTTATATTAAAGGTCACAATTTTTATTTAATAAATCACGCACATTGACACGCTTTTTATCTTAAAGAATTTATATTTTGCAAATAAGTCAGAAATGTTTGGTTATCTGTTTATCAAAGGCACGTCTACGACTCCAAGTACGACAACTATTGGTTGCACCGTGGGAGAATTTTCGTGCAGAAACACAACATTGTGTATAAATAGGACAAAACTGTGTGATGGAGAAAACGATTGCGGCGACAACTCTGACGAAGTAGGATGCGCCACGACTGTGACGTTTGCCACCACAACAGCTAGAAGTAAGTTAAACTTTACTTGCTATCAAATAATTTGTACACTACGCAGCAACATTTGGAAAGGGGTTCCACATTAAAGGGCCTTTCTTTGTTTGTTTGGTATCTGACATATATATCGCTATTTAATGCTCCACTTGCTTAACGACGGACCCCTTCATCAGAACCTTTGTTCATGACAAACATTTACAACACACAGCAAGTTTAAAGTTACGGTCCTTGGTAGTGTTAAGCCTACATGTGTCTTATTTACCCTATTGGAAAAATCTCAAAGTACTGCAACAGTAAAAGGAACAACATATTAGAATCGAACAAATTAATCTGTGATTTGGTTGCTATACCCTTTCTGCGTCATTCTGTATTTTCTCTCTTGAAAATAATTGTTGATATACTACTGACGGGTGTATTATGCTGAAATGAGCTGGGTTTTTTTATATTATCTGAATCGATTTATCTCCATTTCAAAATAAAATATGCAAAAAAATTAAATTTAATGGTAAAATGTAAGATGTGGTGGTGTTTTTTATCACCAGGCACTCCAAGTGTTGTACCACCACCAGGCACTCCAAGTGTTGTACCACCACCAGGCATCCCAAGCGTCGTGTCGCCACCGAGTGTAGTGCCAACGACTGAAGCTCCCTGTGTTCAAACTGAAGGCATGGAATCAAGCAGAATACCTGACGAAAAAATCATGGTATCCAGTAATCCAGACAAAGCCCTTGGTATACGCCCTGGTGGAGAGCCATGGACATCAGAAGCATCTGACGAAGCACCATTTGCTGTAGTTTCTTTGAGCGATACACCTATATCTGTTGGAAGTATTTCTCTGGAAAATACAACTGAAAACGTTGACCTTTTCTTCATTATTCTTATTTCTTCCGATGGAAACTTGACGCCATACATGCCACAAAACCGGCCCTCAGGGGTAAGTTCTGTGTAATAGGGAACATAAGAACTTGACGTTTGTTCAATAATAACATCCCTGACTTGACTGTGAACAGTGTCATATTTGATATATTTATAGTGTAAAGACATAGTTTATTCATCAGTTATCCTCACTTCTTCACGATAATTTCAGAATATGGAGGCCTATTTCGAAACTACGCTCAAGACGTGATACGTTTTCTATTTGCTTAATCTCAGTTTGTATCCTCTTATAATTACTAAAGGGATCTTAAATGTTCCATTTAATATTAAGAAGTTAAGCTCAGAAGCCTTAAAAGTCCCATCGGTTACATTTTATAGGAAGGGGGAACATAATGAGTCGTTTTAAAGTTGCAGTATTCATTCTTATTCTTGCAAATTCAGACATTCAAGACAAATGAAGAGGTAATATTTCCAGAGAACACATTGGCTGAACAGATAAAACTTTTATTCACCAAAATAGATGACAGAGAACCTATTAAAGTTGAAATATCCATAACAGCGTGCTTCACACCAAAAGGCAAGTGTTTACAACATAGCTACTTGTTTTTAAAAACGTCTTGTTCTGGTCATACATTGGAGATCTTGCGTGATCGGATTTAGACTACAGTTGAATGAGAATCGGGAAGTGCACACTGTTATTAACGCTATATATCTTTGTCTCCAACATATGGTCTAACGTCAATGTTCTACCCTTGAGTAAGTGGATTATATCAACAATTATTTGTTTATGTAATACATTTTCTGCTTCTATATGGACTTCAGCCTGAAATAAGTCCGCACTGCGAGACATACCCCGTGGCCTGCAGCAAATACGAATCATGTGGCTCCAGGCTTTGAAGCATGTATTATTAAAATATGCTTCAAAGCCTTGACATTTTGTGCTGTGTGCATTTATAAACCCGCTTTTTTAGAAAACCATGGTAAAATAAAAAATGTAGGCTCCGTTATGACTTGCGTAGTACTATCAGGTATATATTGCCCATTTAGTATTAGGTAGAAATAGTTCATTTAGTTAGTGTAACATCAACAAGAATAACAAAAGCCCCAACAAGAGAGTAAAAGAGGGGTACAAATACAGATTATGTCAAGTGCACTGCTATACGAGATTTTAACGTGTTCCATTTTCACAAACTTAAACATTTTCATACATCTTTTTGACAGTTACACCAAGTGTTGCTCCGTCCTCTGGAACACCAAGTGTAGTACCACCACCAGGCGTACCAAATGCCGCTCCATCCTCTGGAACACCGAGTGTAGTACCACCACCAGGCATACCAAGTGCTGCTCCGACCTCTGAAACACCAAGTGTAGTACCACCACCAGGCGAACCAAGTTCTGCTCCATCTTCTGGAACACCTAGTGTAGTACCACCACCAGGCGCACCAAGCGCTGTTCCATCCTTTGGAACACCAAGTGTAGTACCGCCACAGGGCTCACCAAGCGCTGCTCCATCCTCCGGAACACCAAGTGTAGTACCACCACCAGGCGCACCAAGCGCTGCTCCATCCTTTGGAACACCAAGTGTTGTACCATCAGAGGGCTCACCAAGCGCTGCTCCATCCTCCGGAACACCAAGTGTAGTACCACCTCCGGGCACACCAAGTTCTGCTCCTTCATCTGGAACGCCAAGTGTTGTACCACCACCAAGCGCACCAAGTGCTGCTCCATCCTCTGGGACACCAAGTGTTCTTCCACCACCAGGTGCACCAAGTTTTGCTCCATCATCTAGAACACCAAGTGTAGTACCACCACCAGGCGCACCAAGTGCTGCTCCATCCTCTGGAACACCAAGTGTAGTATCACCAACAGGCGCATCAAGTGCTGCTCCATCCTCTGGAACACCTAGTGTAGTACCGCCACCAGGGATTAGTTTGCTACCAAGTAGTACAACAATTCCTGTAATACCAAGTGGGAGCATAATGCCATCATCTGCTTCACCAAGCAGAGCACCACCCCCTGGTACTATGGGCCTCCCAAGTGTTGTACCACCACCTGTAGAACCAAGTACTGTCCCATCCTCAATAACAACAAGTGTTGTTCCATCACCAGGAACATCAAGTTCTGCCCCAACCTCTGGAACACCAAGTGGAGTACCTCCACCAGGCAAGTGTTAACAATAGATCTTATACTGTGAATCTTACAGTGTAACGATAATCATTTTATAACAATTTTATAACTATTTCTTGTTTATTTAGCTTCTTCAGGTATGACTTCCAGAGGTTTTACACCAAGCTATGCGTCTCAACCCTCTACAATTACAGTTACTACTCAAACAATAATGTCAAGTTTGATACCACCAACAGGCTCATCCTCTGCCATTCTTCCTACAGGATTACCAAGCTCTGCTCCTACACCCCAATGTGAAGAGGATGGAATGCTGAACACGAACTTATTACCAGACGTATCATTTACAACTTCCTCCAACCAGAAGGATAGCAAATATATTCGACCCGGAGGATTGCCTTGGACCTCCAATCCAACTGATGTCGCACCAAGATTAAAAATCGTGCTGGATCCACAGTCAGACATTCCATTGGGTTCCATTACCATTCTGGGTGATTCCTCCAAAAATATTGACCTGTACACTATTAGATTAATATTTTCAGATGGGACTATAGTACCATATATGCCACAACAGAGACCAAGTGGGGTAAGTTATATACAGAAATATACAAATTATTATTACACAAAAAATTACAATTTTTTACATGAAAAATCCAGTTAATGATGACAAAAGATCTAGTAAATATAACTGCATTCAAATAACGTTAGTGTTTTTATATTTCTTCCAGACTTTTTCACCTGGATCCGCAGTTTTATTTACAAATGGAGAAAAAGCCAAGGAAATTGAAATGATATTAATTCCTATTCAAAGCAGTATTTCTGTCGCTTTGGAGGTTTCCCTCAAAGCTTGCTTTAACAAACCAATCACAACGGCAACCCCAATTACTGCTCCGTCTTCGGAAACACCAAGTGTAGTACCACCACCAGGCACACCAAGTGCTGCTCCTTCCTCTGGAACACCAAGTGTTGTACCACCACCAGGCGCACCAAGCTCTGCTCCTTCTTCTGAAACACCAAGTGTAGTACCACCACCAGGTGCACCAAGTGCTGCTCCTTCGTCTGGAACACCAAGTGTAGTACCACCACCAGGCGCACCAAGTTCTTCTCCTTCATCTGGCACACCAAGTGCTGTACCACCACCAGGTGTACCAAGTGTTGCTCCATCCTCTGGAACACCAAGTGTTGTACCACCACCAGGCGCACCAAGCTCTGCTCCTTCTTCTGAAACACCAAGTGTTGTACCACCACCAGGCGCACCAAGTGCTGCTCCATCCTCTGGAACACCAAGTGTTGTACCACCACCAGGCGCACCAAGTTCTTCTCCATCTGGAACACCAAGTGTAGTACCACCACCAGGCACACCAAGTGCTGCTCCTTCCTCTGGAACACCAAGTGTTGTACCACCAC
>JAVFBZ010114811.1:0-24686 GCA_032466195.1 Katharina tunicata | reverse complement strand
AGGTGCTAGAAATCAGTGTTAGTAAAACTATGTACAGTTAGCTGACCAATCAGAACATGAAGCCCGAATAGCAAATGCTATATTGGTGGTCAGATATCAAAGGTTAAGCCTGTTGCATAACCCTGCAAGTCCCATATAGGCTATGAATATCATTGGATTCCCATCCCCCATCTTATTAGTCAAGCAGCTACTCGCCCTATCCCAGCCTAATTTTTTGTCACAAATGTTAAAATATATTTTACAGTAGTTAGAAAGATTATTTTGTAAAAATATTTTTTAAGGGGATTTAAACTTAATTTTGATGTTGAAGTTTTTTCCCTTTGTCCCAGGCTGCTAAAATTTTGTAATTATAATAAATATTATTATACCTTTGGAATCAGCAATGGGAATAAAACAAATGGATAAGCAAATCCCAATTTCTCAGTTTAGCTTGTAAAGAAACACTTATAAAACCAAATGACAAATGCTTGACCCGCTTCTACTATATCTTACCTTGATTTACCTTTTCACCTGAGCTTACCCTTACCAGACCTATCCTATCCTTCTCTCCTCAGTGATTGGTTGGAGCGTCACTGACCCACACAGTCTGAGCAGTGACCCTGACGTTTTTCGTCTTCAGGTAGAGGCTATCCGAGAACAAGGGGGTGAAGCATGGTTAGCTTTGCTAAATGAACTGCAAGCCAGCCCCGCTCACCAACAGCAGGTGAGTACGCTAGCTAGCAATTTTGGTCAGTTTCTTTGAAACTAAAAACAGGTGATATAAATCAAATATTTTAACATTTAGTTTACCATTCTCTTAAACAAGGAATAAGGGCTTTTTGAAGGTTATATTTGTATTTTTTTTTTCATTATTTGCAAGTACATTGCTGTCATATGATTGGAAGACCATTAGCCACCATGCTGGCAAAATCGTTTTCAGTTGATGACAAAGTAGTGATTTGCTGAATTGTCAGTTTAAACATAGTATTTCTGTATTTTTTCAGGCTAGAGATTTGCTGTTGTCTTTATCAGTAGCCTCCCCTGAAGACCATAGAACGTCAGGAGATTCACTCACTATCTCTTCTTCCAACTCTACAATACATGCAGCCTCGTGGGACCCAGCCACACAGCACACTCACTTACCACCAGAATATCAGCACACGGGACATAGATCGCACAGGTGTGTCCCAACGTAAAAGTGGTTACGCAGATAACAATCATTCTGTCATTCACATATTCTCTCATAAGTACAACATTACACACCAGTCAAATAAATAAGTGAATTATAAAAGGTTTGATTTTTGATACCTTATTTTCATTATTGTGTATTTTTCTATATATATTATCCCACAAAAAAAAATTTTCTTTGCTGTCCTATGCTGTTTCTGTTGTATTTGAGTCTTTGCTTAATTTACGTTGTTGTTGTTGTTTCTTCCCCAGGCCTAAATCAGTGTCTGGTGTGCCTCCAGAGGGTTATAGTACTCGATTTATTGACCAGGATAAACTGCCAGGCATAGATGATGTGGTATTTATGAGGAGACTTCAAAGCCAGTTACTCTCTGTGGAATTGATGTTTAACTCCGGTCAGGATGACGTTGAACAGATCAGAGAGATCCTGTGGTGTTATGCCATTCAATATTCTCACCCCTCAGACAAGCAGGTGGCCTGTGTGGCTCTGACAGACCGCCACATCTTTGTGCAGCGACTTAAAGGTGTCGTTGGTAAAATAAATGCTGCCGGCTCTACAACACATCCAGAAACAGAGACCTTCTATATAATGCCCTTGTCTAACATACAGAAGATAGTCATTGGTAGAGAACACAACTATGTCAGACTGGAGGAATCCTTTGTTGGCTCGAATGGTACGTTCACTTTAATAGGCCTTGATTCAAAGTCAGTTGGGCAATTTGTTACAAAGCTAATATCTTTGTACCAGGGAAGCCTTCATTCTGGTGACGGCCTCCAGCAACCTGACCTTCAAGATTTGTCCAAGTCCTGTGTGGACCACCTAAAACAGGCCATCTCAAACACTGAAAAAATCCCTGGTCCAAAAGACGTAGACATTATATTCTCCTGTATGACGTTTGTTAGTAGTCAGCCATCGTGTCTTGTTGTCACAGATCATACTCTGTACATATTTACAGACCACTGTGTTCAATATCCAGCACCTACTTTTGAACTTTCCTCACCCCTGACAGGTCAGTACTCGGTTTACTACCGCTATCCTGTCATGACTAAGATGCAAGCTATGGAGCTCTTCAACTCCTCAGGTAAAGGACTTCTTGACAGAACAAGTTATACGTCTGTAGCCAACACCACAGAGCATGTACAATATGAGCATTATGGTATATCTCTGACTCTAGATGTAGGCGATGATATGACAGAGTCGCTTGAGATAATCTTCTTTACTTCTAAGATAAGAGACCAGTTTTTAGAGAAGTTAACTCAGATACGTTTTGACCATGCTCAGAAACTCTCACCAACTCACAGAGGGGAACCTGAAGGAGGAAATGAGACCAGCGAAACTGACTCCGAACAAGAAACAAAAGAAATGACAGAGTCTCAGGAATTTCAGGTTATTGTCTATCCAGCAGTTGACCAGCCCAAGTGTGGGGAAAGCGAAGCCATTGGATCATCAGACGTTAATGTTATATCATCATCATCAAGTCAATCTCAAACCTCACCAGACCTTGCAAATGTTCCATCTTTAAGCACAAATTCTGTCTCACCAGACCCTGTTCAAAACTCACCAGTCATAGCCAGAAGGTCGGTCCGCAGTTTCACGACGTTAGAGCTTGGTTACCCTGGCAGTAAACTTGTGAACCATCTGACTGAATGTTTGGCCAACTATTTCCTTATCAACCCATTGCCCTCGAAGATGGAATTTCTCAGAACAATGACAGGGAAGGACTTTGTGACATTCTTTCATAATAATTTAGCAGAGATCGGCTTTGAGCCAGAAGAATTGAAGCATGTTACTTGGGCTGATGTTGTCCCGTATTGTAATCCACGTCAAGAGATTTTGTCATTAGTTCTTCTCAGTACAAGAGCTGTGTACATGTTGTCGGCAGATCATATAAAAGGGAAGTTTGGTCGACCATCTTGGATGAAACATGATAGACACAAATCAGATTCTGTCCTAGGAAGGCATAAATATTCGTCAGACAGTCACCACACAAGTGGAATACTCAATGTTGGCACAACCTCCAGTAAAATTCTTAAACCTTTCAAAATCTTTCCTTTGCGAGACATTAAAGTGATCAACGTTGGTTTATTCGACCAATATTTCAGGTTGACTGGCTCAAACGAGGAAAACATTTCGACTGTACTCACCAGAAATTGTTACATCACGGAAGAGTTCATAAAGCAGCTTACACAAGTGCTCTCTCTTGTCTCAGCATCACCGACTCCAGACGTGTCTGATGAACCAGACTTCTATCGCTCATTTGCACAAAGAACAAAATCTACGGTCGAAGGTCTAGAATATACGCTGCCAAGTAAGGTGAGGTTTTGTTACCCAGGTGAGGAATCTCTGAACGACCTCACATACCTTATAAACGACAGTCTCAGCACAGCCAAGACTCCCACACAGACTACCCACATCTGGCTCTATCTTCAAGGGTTCGCCTTCATGGGGCCCTTCTCAGAGAACATTCAGAGCAAGTATCAACCTAGAGGTATCATTCTTACCGACCAACATCTCTGTCTTATTATTGAAGATGTTGTCAGCTACCCTCTTCCCGAGTTTGTTCGAGGTCTCCCAGAGTTCCCACGGCATCAAGTCTTTGAAGGAAGAAAAGTGGAGTATCTAAAAAGTGTAACCCTTCACAATGATAATGCAATGTCTTTACAGTTCTCTGATGAGACTGAAGACATCACTGTAGACACCTCCTTCGAGCATTATGGAGTAGAGAGGACTGTTAAAGGGAGGCAATCACCTCCTGAAGTCACATGGACTCTATTCATTCAGAGCCTCAGAGAAAGAGAGAAATTCATCAAACTCTTGTCTCGGCAGTGGGCTGAGAGCCATGAAGGTTCTGTTTTAACAGTTAATGCCAGTTCATGAACGGATTTTGTGTAGAAGGCCCTTTTTATCAGGATTGTTTAAACATCGCTATACATTATGCCGCAATTTCCTTTAAATTGGATTAAGTGGTTTCTTTGAGCTTGGGGGAGCTTCCTGTTCCCTGTTGCTCTCTGAGCTAAAGAGCATCAGGAAGCCAATTTTCTGTGGAGTCCTGTCCTTGTCCTGGGATGTCTTTGTATTTTGCCAGTGTCATTAAAGGTGGTTTCCTTGACCCATTGGGCTGACATACCAACATATGAGTGAAGT
Source organism: Katharina tunicata (assembly GCA_032466195.1). NCBI lineage: Eukaryota > Metazoa > Mollusca > Polyplacophora > Chitonida > Mopaliidae > Katharina > Katharina tunicata. The sequence goes on along the minus strand of JAVFBZ010114811.1, from coordinate 20,374 downwards.
TACCTTAAGTAGGGTATGGCATAAAACCCCAATGAATCAATCCTACGAGCAGATGTCAACCACTGCAAATATTCTTATACAGATTGAGAATCTGACAGGAACTTTTAATTATACGATTCTTAAGTTCTGCGGACTTGCCTATTTAGGATTAAATTGAAAAACATTTTTTTTACAATGGCTACCTTCAGACTCCAACTACTTTTATGAATTTGACTTTAATCCCAATTGGTGGGCTACAGTGAGTGGTTTGTGTGAGTTGGTACCACTTTAATATGCTGGATATAAGTTACCTTCATATTTTAATGAGACTCTACGGTTTTGTGGCGCAATATGAAGCATGTAATGTATTATATTACAACATGACCAGGTAATAGTAATTGTCTTGTATCTGTCTTTATCAAGCAATTAGTATGACAATTTTATAATACTGTTCATTTTAATTTAATGTAAGTCTGTTTAAGTTATTTGTGGGGAAATCTTAAGTGACAAAACACCCAAACTCACTGTGCATTTCGATGTATATATATCTTGTAAATAATTTTATTTATAAACTTTGCAGGATTCCTTTGTTATATAAAAACAAAAAAGCTTCTAGAACAAAACACATTTTATATGTATATACTGTATATTTATTATGATACATTACGGTTTATGGTTGTCTAAGGGGGCTACTAAGGCTATTTAATGCACTTCCGCCTTAAGACCTGTTTTATAATCAGAAGTGAACTTTTTTTTACTTTGGAAAGCTCCCAGTGGAATAGAACTAAAAAGTAAATCACTTTTAGCACTACATACCGTTAGTTTGTTTACTTTCATAAAGATGCAAGCTTTGTCATGACACAGACAGTGTACCTATTTGAAGATCAAAATTTTGAATACTTGAAAATGATATACACGATTAAACAGCTCGACTTATGACTGCCAACAACCTAATTTACTCCAAATAGATCTAATTTTAGGTGCTTATATAATACCCAATATTAAAGGACTTGTTATCTGTCTGCTGTTCTGGGTAAACAACCCTATGGTTTCCTAGACATTTAGTAGAACTAGTTACTCTTCTTCTGTTGGCATTGTTTGTTGTCGCTCGGCTAATAAATCTTTGTCTGGTGCACTCTGAGATAACAGACATCAAGAATACTATTTTAGGCCTTTTTGTATTGTCATAGTGGCCAACATACGTCTGGGGTATAGTTTCATTCACCCATTGTGCCGACACACGGTCATTAGATGCAGAGATCTGCATCGTTATTAGTCTACTACGTAATCCATATATAACACGCGGTCATATGAACGAAACAAGCGGAAATTACGGCGTTAAACCCAATCAAACAAACAAATCCAGGGATTAAAGTAAAGTTCAGCAAGTATGTAACCACAAAACATTTAGAACCGTTTAACTGGAGTCAAAGTTAATCTATCATTTCCCGTCCACAAAGAATCCTGTACGACGCTTCATATTCACTAAATGGCTCATATCCGGATCATATCCATGAACAAGAGATTTAAATTGTGTTCGGCTACATAATAATCTGGGCTAAATTGTGTATTATAGGAATGGCAGCCTCATTATTGAAAGCCAGTGAAGTTGTACCTGGATGGTGTGGTGACCGTATAGACTGGCAGAAATAAATTTAAGTAGCATATGCACTCCAAAGTTCTGAAATTTGCGTTATCACAGAATCTTAGAATCTGCGTAAGAAGCTTTCCAGTAATTCCAACATCAAATTTGTTGGCTGAAGGATAGTTTGATAATAACAAAAAAACTAAAAACTGAATTTTCTGGCAGAATATTATTATGTGGAGGTGTAAATAAGCTGTCATAACTGAGCCACCCTTAGATATACCGACGCTACTCCCAGTCAAAACGTTAACTGGCCCGCCCCCTTCCGCTATTCAAAATCTTAACTTATCCATATAAGGTCATGAACCCGGCAAAATCTGAAATTTTACTTGAGGCATACGAGGAAAAATGGCCGGCCTTCTTTGTGTTGAATATTGATTTATGGCATGAATTCTCCTGATTATTACTAGTCTTTTACCAAATTATTAATTTTCATTTCAAAGCAATTGTCTTAGTTGATGCATAAACTTCAAAGTTGGTTAAAATCAAGGCAATCATAATTTGTTGTAAAATCCTAATTTAGAGTGCTTATTCTACTTTATTCAAATTTAAAGTTTTTTTTACGGTGGTCATACAAGTGAAACAAATGATATAAAAAAAATCCTGATAAATTTCTTTTCTGGGATGTGTTTCATCTGTCGGCTTCTATGTCTAGTCTGTAAGAAGTTGTTCTATGTAACCTAATATACTTAAAATAAACGGTACCAAGGAAACCAAATGAATAACCTCGACTGGTTGTTGTTGCGAAACTTATGTCCGGCTCCCCATGTTAATGAAAAAAAATCTCAAAATCTTTCTTTGGTTTGGGATAACAAAAAAAGTACATTCCTGAGCAGGTCCAGTAAAACCCAGATCAAACCCTTCTACCAAAACGGTTGTTGAGAAAAGAAGTCGATTATAAATTGTCTCTTGTCATCTTTTAGCAAAATATATTTTAAAACAAACAACGCTTTCTATCATACGAGTGAGACAATTTACCAGAAAAATAAAGATGCTTTATGAAAATATACCAGTTCCACTATGTATGCAACGCAGTTACTTGCTTGGCCTGTAAGTTATGTATAGTAAATAAAATGTTATTTATATGCTTTATTGTTATGGGCAACTCACAACAAAAGGTAAATTTTGTAATAACCTTTTATTTACTATCCATCACTCACAAGCCAGGTGGCCGTGGGATGCACAGGTGTGTTGTCGATTCTTGTACTAGTACTATAACGCTGAGCTGTGGTAATACTTATGAAGGGTTCGTTGAGAAAAATCCCCACATTTCAGAGCCATAATCTAGATTTGGAAACCGTGCCATATTTAGATAAAGAGGGCCCATAGACTATTCCACTTGTAGGGCCAGGGTCCTAATCCATCCCTAATTGACAAAATCAATTCTTGTGTCAAATAATGCAAGGGAATGTACTGAAGGGTTGTTAAGATAAAACATTGTGTTATAGCAGAATGCTTTTAACACTTCGTTTGTTATAGTATTTACAAGGAATGAATGTTTTAAATATCGAGCTTTAAGGGTAAAAATACTACCAGAAAAATAAAACTAGACATGTATAATTACGCTTTCATTACTCCGTTCTCAAGCCATAGCGCCAGGCCAACATGAGTTTGTTTGTGAAGTTGCTCTTCAAGCCCCTCAAAAAGCAGCAGGTGATTGTTTTTGTTCGCATTCAAAGCCATATTTTAACCAATAATATCTTTAACAGTAATAGTAATAAAGCTGCTAATAAAAAATATAACAATAGAGCATGTATACAGGAAAATAATTACGAAATGCGGAACATGGAAGGTTTGCCAAATCTGATTGATGGACTTCACACATAGCATTTTACATGGTCCTACGTGGTGAACGTTAATGAAGACCTCTTATAGGCAGGGTTTAGTATTACAGTGTTTTGTCTTAGGGTTTATTCCAGTGAACTAATTGAATTCAAATACGCACCAAAACTTGCGTGGTTTTTTTTAACCAAATTCCACCGATTGTCTCGATCATAACAAGTGTTGATGTTTGATCATAAGTTAAAGCTTTTATGTTGAAGTAAAACATATCCATTCGGGTCAAAGCTTGGGCGAGCCAGGAGAAATCCTGTCTAGTTCGACTTCAACGTAAAGAGGGCTGGTCATTTTCCCTCATGTATCAACAAAACTTTTGAATCGCCTTAATTATAATGCTTATATGTCAGACTTTAATAACTGTTGACATCGGGTATCGTCGGTTCCTCAAAGCGTAGCCCAGATGTGACAGCAAACTGACACCTCTTTTAAATATTCTAGCAGGATATTAGTTTTCATTTGTTTCCTCTCTTTCTGTTCTCAATTGGTATGTTGTTTTTTTTCTGGCTTATTTTATCACTCATACATGGCATCTACCTCCCTTTTAGGCGTTTGTGTTTATAATTATTTTATAAACATTATTAAAACTCTTTCCACAATTTCAGCACTTGAATACATAAGCCTACATTCAGTTTTTGGCTGTCAAAATTTTTTTGAAAAAGAAGGACATAGTAGATTTAAGCTTATTTATTTTATGGGAGAAAATAGATGTTTCACTGCAAATGAATAATAGTTTAGGGTAGAATAAATTCTAACGTTGCTTGTTCTATGTATGTGAACCTAAATCAAATCTACACAATAGTGGCCTAACGTTAGTATCGTTAATATCGGCCAAGAGCGTATTAAAATGGAGTAAAAGGGAATGGTATAAAGTTTAACTATTTCTATCGCCGTTCTTGCCTTTATCAATCTCTTGTTCTAAATCAGACCTTTTGGAAGAAAACGCAATGAATCCTCGTCATCTCACAGGTCAGTTCTCGTAACCATAGTAACACGAGCTTATGAGAGCGTTAAGATCCGATCGGTTTTAGCGTGAGTGGTTTTTCTGAGGCAGTTAAAGTAAAGCTCCCCCTACCGTCAATCGAGCGTACTAAAATACTATACAACTGAGGCTGGTTGCAACTCCAGTGTGAACAGCCCTTTGCTGTGTACTGGCTTCTATCCAGCTTATAAGGCTAAGGAACACTAACCGCTAATTTAATCTATTGGAACTGGCTTATATTCCTCGTGCCGGATAGATACGGCGTAGCTTGGATGAGAGATAAACATACAATTCTTCAGACAAAGGATTCTAGCTGTGAATATTTGTTGTTATGATGAGAAAGCCTCGAGGCAATATTGTCTGTGTTTACACCGCAGCCTGCACAGCATCGCTGTTGCCGGGAGTTGAGCTGATGTAGGGTGGCCAGTCGTATCACTGCAGCCCGTACTACTGGATGCAAAGCAGTACTGTGGATTCTATGTTCTATTTTGCGTGGGTCTGCAAAAGACTGTCAACAGTCATGTATCTTACTTAAACAGGACATAGGGCTTAGACGACTTCACTTATTAAGGTAAATATGCCTTGCAATCTTAACACTGTTTTGTCTGTAATTCTAATTAGATGTGGGCGTTCTAGTCTATCATTAGGTAAGCGTGCGTTTACAGCTGAGTATTGTACATCTATTAGGGCCTACGACTGGCAATTAGTCTAGTGTTGATATTATGGAGGCTAGATATATATGCCAATATATATATATATCTATCTAGATACTCATTTCTTTATATAATATGATATATTATGTTTATGTAGAAGGGCTGTCTAACCCATCACAGAATTCAGAAACTCAATTCACCCATTTACAGAAATAAAATGACAAAACAAATAACAACTTTTGCCGTCATCTGTCATTTAAAGTCACCAATCACTACATGTCAGTTATCAATAGGTTTAATTATTTTTCAAATTTTAAATTTCTAAGAGAAAGTTTTGCTGTTTCAAAAATCTGATAAAATTAGGTATTTATTACCTACGATGTCTTTGATGGGTCTGATAGTGATGAAGGGCGTTAAAGGCCGAATGGGTGAATATATGAATGGGTGTGGTCTTGAAAAGTTTCTAAAAACTGTTGCACGAAATTGTCACAACACATGATTCCAGTTGTTGTATGGCTGGCTGTGGCCGGTTGTAATAATGTGCAATTATTTCTAGATAAATTGGTGTATAATGCGTATATAATACAGACGTAAAATGAGTAAACTATAGCTTAATTTCTAACGGATATGGCACATTTGATAGATCATTATTTAATGAAATGATCTAAGTGCATGAGCTGCAGGAAATCCATTTCATTTATACTAAATCTATGTTAATGCCTTTTATGTCCAGGACAATATAGCCAATAAGCCTCCTGGTCTGTGTTTGTATTATCTCCTTTAGTTTACATTTTACCCGAAGTCCATATCTACACAATTATGAAAGAAAACGGATCACAGTGAGTAGAAGGAAAAAACTCTTAAAACTTAAAGGCACTGGAGCTATGAATATGTTAAATGCAAAAGAAAAAATGTCTCTCCGCCTCTCTGGACTTTGGCAATCTAGAATAAGGATAGCCCAGTGAATTGGCTCAATTCCCAGAGCTCTCTATGCTCATTATATTTCTCCTGTTTATTTAATAATTCCGAGTGTTTATTTGATTTGTCCGATAAAGAAGCATACCAGGTTTATATATTGGCCCTGAACCTATACGCTCGGGGAACGTCTTGATATACACAGTTTAGCTGGATGATGGCTTGATGGTAACTTAATGAACTATGAATGTCATGACTTGAAACCCATTAACCAATTAAATTACCTCAAATTGATCCCATTTGAATAACCCAACGGCATCAGAAACAAAATGGACCATAATTTGTGTTGGATATTTTAAATAGTTTATAAGCAGACAAATATTTTCACTTAACCCAGCTGCAATATATAACCCCAACATAAATATATCCACGAAGGTACAAATTTATCTTTCAGTTTCAAGCTCGCGTACTGTTTATTTTTGGGCTTTTAGAGATGCCATTTCTTACTTCAATCATTCAGTAATTTTTAAAGAAAGGTCTTGTTTTTGTTCGGATCCTTTATCACAGAGATTCAGCTCTCACATGCTCTTGTATGTCTGGTAACTTTACCGTACAAAGAGTTGTCATAAAACTTGAACAAATATTGAATTAATTATGTTTGCTCCTTACAGTTGCCCTGGTTGCTCTCTGATGTAAGGGGCACAGGATGCCGATTTTTTGTGTCCTGTTTGTGTTAATCTTATGTAAATGTTTCATCCTGTTTTGCATGTTGCCAGCGTCGTTTACGGTGGTTTCCTTAACCGACTGGACTGGCACGCCGTCATATAAGTGAAATAACCTTGAGAACGGCGTAAAACCCCAATCAAACAAACAAACCTGAAAGTTGTAGCAAAGGTGGTGTTTAAACAGCAGTTTAAGTTTCGTTCGCATATGTGTGAAAACTCCAATCAGGTCAACCCTATGGACTGGATAAAATATTCACATCCAGATACGAACCAGGTAGTAGGGGTTTCAGTTGGTGTGACCTTTAAGTGCTCTGAGCTGGGTTTAAAAAGTCACACCAGGCCTAGTTAAACAACGTGTCGTAACAATGAAAATATATTGTGAGGCCATGGAAAAAATGGTTTGAACTTACTATATTTTTGAGAAACCGGCCCCTGGTACCATTTGAGCTAAGAGACGTCAAGAAGCGTATTAATGTAGAAGTACCATTTTTTGGTAGAATCCTTTACCTATTGGACTGGCACGCCGTAATATGAATGAAATACCCCAAATGACGGCGAAAGCCCTCAATAAGTCAAACAATCTAGTTTAGCTAATTGGAGCGTCATCAAGGAAAACTAAACAATTCCTCTACGTATCTGCATTACGGGTTACTCGGTATAAGTTAATCGTACGTATGCCAAATTTGGTCAGCATTACTGTGTTATTATTTGTATAATGTAACCTCATGTTGTGCCATATAACAGACAAATCACCATATAACTATGGTCATCAGACTGTTAACAGAATTGTGTACAAAAGTATAATAATTTATAAGATATATCACACCGCAGTATATTATACGGTCATTTTCCCTCACATGTGTATAAATTTAAGAGGAAATGGAATATGATTGCGTCAGTCACGCGATTTCCTATGGCAACCTGATGGGTAATCAGATATAATGACAATAAGGGTATATAGAATGTAATACATTCTGGCGATTACGTGCAATCCCAGGAGAGAAAACATTAGCGTTTTGTATGAAAGATTTATTCACATTTTTCCACGGCACTGATGTGAAAGAATAGTGGTCTTTTTATAGTGAATAAAGACTATTAACTGCCATATATATACTGAGTGGTTTCGTTAAAGCACGCCATTAAAGAGAGACTATTGGTATATTTAAGCACATTAGTTTGACTTTCGTTCCATATAACTCTACTTATCCGTCTGTATTCCAAGCTTGTGTTCCAAACAATTTCAAAATATCATCGTTTTATGAAAAGGCTATATACTGCATATTTCACGTGAAGTACAATATAGAAAGAAAAAAACATTTTGTTCATTACAGTTAGTTAGTTAGTTACAATAACTAAACGAAGGTCTGCTAGCTTAAATAAGGTATTGATTGACGTCTAACCTGTGCGCATTAAGGTATTAAAAGAACATGTGATCTGGAAAATATGAATACTTTGAGAATAGCAGTGTTTGATTTAATTAACGCTTTATAGCTTACTTCATTGTAAATTGAAAAAGTATATCGTACAGTTGATCTGATCTCCAAGTAGAAAAATGTGCCATCATTTATATAAGTGAAATAACCTTACGTATGGCGTAAACCCCCAACCAATTAATCAATCAACCAACGAAAAATTCGTTATGTCATCCATTATCCACTGTATATGGATAGCTTGTGTAATTTGGGTATCACGAGATAGCGATCATGAGTCTATTTAAGTGACGAATAAACTAAATGTATAACGGTAAGTTCATTGGGTAATTCTAGAAAAAAATCGGATTATAAACGAACCTCTCGTTTTCTTCGCATATTGTTTTCATCTTATGGATTATTTTAAAGAAAAACTCGCGTCGCATCCAGGGGTTCGGGGTAGGCTAGTCAGTTTAATCTCGTACAGCCAACGTTTTGTCATTTAGAAAGTCCAGTTATATATATTGACTGAAACACGAAGATGGCAACAGACTAGCTTCCAAATCCGTTTTTCCTCCGAGCCATTCTTCTAAGAATAGGCCGTGAAATTCGGTCGAAGATTTTTCTTTTCCATCTTAACACAGCCACGGCTTATTGATTTTTATTCTGTCAGACTATACGTATTTCTGGTGAGATATAAAGAACGCGGAGATCAAATACAGAAACGTGTTACGCTTGTCAGATTTTTTGGTCAAGACATGGTTGATTATATGGTTCGAGTGAGGTCAGGTGATCCCATAGATCAACATAAGAGTAGTAAGCTTCTGTAAACATAGAAATGGTTAGCCTGTTCGGAGTTAGTCTGTACTAGCGGGTCTGATTACTTTAAATCAATTATCCTTTAAAAAAATACCTAGATAATTGATCCTTTAAAAAATGTAGTATATAATTAGTATTCGACCTACCGTGGTTTCAGAAGTATGGATTAAATGGTGTCCATAGATGTGTATTTAATGGTGTTCAAAAAAGTGGAGTGACTTATGTCCGTTTATGTGGATTGAACGGTGTCCATAAATGTAGAGTTAATGATGTCCGTTAATGTACAGTTTATGTCAACTTAACGGTGTCTTGAACGTGCATTGAATGGTGTCTTTAAAAGTGGATTGAGGGATTAAATGGTGAATCTTTAAATGCAGATTGAATAGTGTATTTAAATGTATAGTGAATGGTATCCATTGTCCATTGATGTGGATTAAATGGTGTCATTTGTCCATTGATGTGAATTGAATGGTGTCCATTGTCCATTGATGTGGATTGAATGGTGTCCATTGTCCATTGGTGTGAATTGAATGGTGTCCATTGTCCTTTGATGTGGATTGAATGGTGTCTTTAATGTGGATTGAATGGTACCCATATGACACAACTTGAGTTTTAAAATATCGTTAAACATGGAAGTAAAATCAAATCCACCTGATTGAAAAATGGAAAAAATATGTACAAAATTGTGTGTGACTGTTTGCCGTTATTATATTAATCTGACGGTATGATTGAGTATGAATTAATTAGATCCCTTGAGCTAAGGCAGGCAATTCTTGTCTACGCGGACGTGTTAGACAATCTTGCTATGCCTGACCATCATACACAATAGGCAGATGCTGTAATGATGATAAACGAACTCAGACTGCAGATAGCTAGTGTTACTAAACATACATGTATGTTAATTGTTAAAATCGACCCGTTTATTAAGCGTTAAACACATTCGTTCTTTCTAGATCCGGTTGATCCGATGCAAACAAGAATACGTTATAATATGACCCTTTTATACTTGCAAGAACTTATATTGCCCTTGTTTGTTTACTTTTAATTGTACATCTGGCAAGATCACAAAGATGAGCAAAGAAACGGCTACTCTTAGGATATCGCATGTTTGCATTTTAGAACGGCGAGTCACGATTGACCAAAGAATAGATAGATGGCTCGCAGAAGACCAGACGGACCATATCGCTTAGTTTCAAGATGTAAGAATAACTTTTGATTTGTTCTAACCTTAACGACTTAAGATACGGGTATCGCTAGTCGTCATAGGGTGTAGAACAGCTTTGAAGATCTGCCGGGGAAAACGGAAACAACGAAAGACCATGAATGCCGTATAACCAAGTGGCTGTAAAAATAACATAACAGAGGCAAAGCTAGCAACAAAGGCATACAATGAAAACAGTTAATATCGTAGATAAACAAAAATAACCACAGGTTTGGGCCAAAAAACAAATACGACTAAGATGTTGAAGATCTCTGGCGAAGTTCACACTACTGGAAAAATACAAACCCCCTTTTACTAATCCTGCATTTGAACTAAGAAAGAGTCCTGTGTGTAGTTACGATTTGATCAGTGCTACGCTACAAAGAAATCCTTTGTAAGGTGTTTCCATAAATTTAAGTCTAATACTATCACCTACGGTTTATTTTCTCAGATCATGTTCAGTTGCCCCCGAAATATGACCCCTCCCCCGAAGAAAAAAATAACGCTGTTGGAACTTCACTGGGACATATCAGTTGTGGGATGAGGCCTAGTTACGTGGACTAAAGACAATCACTCATTGGTCCTTCTGTCAGAAGGCGGTTAATACACTATCGATGTGTAAGCTTTAAAACAATTCTACCTCATTTCACTGAAGAGTATCTAGCTCTCAGGTGTAACGTAGTAGGATGTGTGTTACCATCGCTGTATACAGTTAATCAGGCTAATCAGTCAGGGACAGTGTTTGGCGTCATCAGTTTTTTTCATTTCAGTATTCCCAATCTAATGATGACGAAGTTTCTTTTAAGAACGCCAGCATATTGTGTTGCAATGTGTAAAATCGCTGTCACGGTTCGAGCTTCGATAAAGTATCGGGCATATAGAATCATTACTCCCAAAACATAAATTATGCAACAGCGTCCTGAAACACTTAAGGCGATCTTTTTAATCAGAAGACACATGCTATCGTTCAAGGGACTGGTTCTGATTGTCGACTGCAGTTGATCTTTAATCCCTGTACGTTTTTACTGTCTCATAGAAGTTGGATGTGTTATATTGTTACATTGTAAAAACGTGTTTTGTTTTAATAAGTACTTTTTAAATAAGAGATGAAAATGTTGACTAAAATTGAATTCTTGGTTTTCTTATTTATCCTTCTCTTGTAAGCTACTGTAATTCAGCGGGACGTTCTGAAAAATAACATTTGAACCAATTAGTTTGTAATGGTATCGGCCACATTTGTGCATTTGCAGACTTATATCTACCCATACTCGCTAAATAAGTTTTCCACTCATCTGAATGACATGGTTCGCTCAGACATCTGTACTTCTTGTCCCTGGCTACCAGACATCTTTCTGAACAAAAGCAATATTTTTTCCACAGTACATAGATAAGATGTTTTTTACTGACATACAATACAGTAGCTAGCGTTTCTTCCTTTTAATTATACATACTAAGTATAATTTGACATGCAAAACGCCCTAATGATATCTGGCACATAGGGGGTCGTGGGTTTGATCCCCGCAAGGGCGACGGTCTGCAAAATTTTCGGAACTAAAATCTGTTCAGTCTGAGGTGTGCTATCCCAATAGACAGATTGCGACACTGCAGCTGTGGGAAAGAGCAAATTAGAAGCATTGGCCTTGTGTTCCACATTAGAGCGACATTGTTAACAAGGTAAAGCAGGTTGAAGTTAATGGAGTATAGTAGCAGAATGTGGCCGTTGATCACAGCGACTGGATTTCAGTGTAGACTGCTTCATTTAAAATATATGGTCATTTCCGATTGGGAGCTTATGTAGCTGACAGCGTTATCACCATAGATGTACGGCAGCTATTTCAGTAGTAACATCCCATTTATATTCTGTATTGAACTCCTCAAATGCAATTAACAATTGCACATCTGTTGACGCATTTTCAGTATTCAGTTATGTAGGGCGTACAGCACATTACCTAGAAACCTCACCACACGCTATGTAAATACCACGCTTTTTTTTCTATATATGTTTACAAATAATGTTCTGTTATTTTCCCGATTTTGATGATAAAGTGTATGCTAATACAGCATTATTTGGAAAGGGGTAGGGTCATTTATGTAACACTATATCTTTCAGTAGTACTTAAGATTTTTGGAAGACTTTCTCTTTTCATAGTCACGCAGCAAGTGTATAGTGTTTTGTAAAAGTGGTTCGGTTTAACTAATCAATGAGATGTTGTATTGGCTGAGGAAAGGCCGCAGGTGGTTGGGCGGGAGCCTACTGTGCCTTGGCGATATCTAAGCTAAGGGGCATCAGAAAGCCAAATTTGTAGTGGTGTCTTGTTTTTCGTCCTGTAAATATATTATAGTGATTTCTGTAGCGCCAGTGTCGTTTAAGGTGGTTTTTTTTTTCGTGGATTAGACTGACACGCTGTGAAAAAAACTTATACACTGAAGAAAGGCCCAATCAGATACCGCCAGATGTTTTATCCAATCATCACTAGGCTAACATTGGGAGAAATTCTGCACAGGAAACCGCTTCAACCGAAAAAATCTAAACATTTTCCTTTGTTTAGATTACCAGTACACGCAACGACTAAGTTCCGGAGCAGGTGGTGTACTTAAACTGAAAGCCAAACAAACACGAACATACAATATAAGCTGGCAATAGCGGTAGGATTTGTAACCACTGCATGCCAAAGACAGCCACTCTTTGAATAATTGGTGCCAGTGCCTACTCTAATATCTGTATTATCAAATGTTGCATTGGCATAGAAAGCAAGATAACAGAACCATACAAATTCTGAGATAGGAACCTTTTTGACCTTACACCTCTTGCGTTTTGAATTCACAATCGATTGTTCTGTCCATGGAATTGTTCTCTCGAAAAGTGAATCTTTTCAGACATTTTTGAATTCCGAAGTTTTAGGACAAAAGTAGAAATCGGGATGAACAGAAGATCATACAAGCCGTGTTACTAGGAGGCAGTAACAAAGGGTGGCCAAACAAGTACGCAGATGTACAATCAAACAGCTATTTTTGTAGATAAACACTGGTGAGAACACAGGGGTCCGCCGAAAATACCCCCATTCGGCTTTTGGGCCAGAACAAACAAGACAAGTTAGACGTTAGAGACTTTTCGCGAAGTTAAGACTTGGGAAATATACTTCCAACAGCTTTGATAAAGAAAGCAAGTTTACTAAAGAAAGTATTTTACGAAAATTACTCAAATACACTATTTATCGCTGCTATTTCTTAATTGATTTATTTTTCTTTAAAGGAAGAGAAAGCTTATCATTAACTTATACCTATATATTTAAAGAATGTAGACAACAAGTGAAAATAGAGGTATAGTTCTTTGAATTCTTTCAATCAGTGAACCATAATTTTACAACACCTAGTCGAAAGTGTAAGATTAACAACATATGAAGTCTGACATGATTAACTCGCGGAAACAGCAAAACGTGTTAAACTACCAAACTATCTAGTGCTACGCCTCTATTTTGCATCGAATGCTCCACTGTGGCATTGTAAAGTTGATGGCAGATTAAAATTCTGCCTTTGCCAGTCTTCAAGTTGTTTACAGATCTTTGACCAAATTTATTTGTCACAATATCCTAAAAAGGGCATAACAAGTAAAGGACACGCATGACAACAATGCAGTAAACTGGTGGATTGGGCTGACGTGACGTCAGACCGGAAACAGAAGCTATCTGTAGCTAAAGTTGTATTGTGATTGGCTAAGAATCAGTTGGAGTCGATGTTAACAATCACAATGCCAAGCCTTATAGCTCTGCTTATTTTAGTATAGTGGTGCAACTTTGAATGCCGATACTTCAGCTTTCCAAAATTTAGAAATCTACCGTAATATTTTTTTCTAATCAGATGTAAATAGGCTTTCTATCCATAGTACACGTTATCAAAAGTTGTCTATTCTTTTAGTTAAAGGAATAATACCTCATTCTATAACATTTTCTTTGGCGTAACCAAATGCTGTATATAGACAATACTGTGCTTTTTAAGTCGTTTTAAGTTAAATTATGTTTAACCGTATCATTCATATGTTTATATTCGTTATCTCGAACATTACCACGCTTTTATACCATAACGAGTATGTTTAGACTATTGCATTGTATTTCATTATCTTTAACGTTTCATTTGTATTAACATTAAGAAAAAAAGCTGGGTTTTTACTTAAGCAACCATATATACACTTGCTTTGCGTCCATATTTGCAATCGCTGATTTTGATTCATTTTCAACCAATATACTCACGAAGCAATATTGGTAACTAAAGTCTTAAGAGAAAATCAAAGAGTCGAAGACGTATCAGGTATGTTTATTACAACGGTAGCCAGCAAACGTTAGCTGTACTGGCTTCTTTATATTTCCCACGGACTCGTACACTTTGATCGATTCGCTCGTCTAACCTTGTTATCTCGTAAAATTGAGAAGAAATACGTCAACCGAATTTCACCGCCAACTCATAGAATGGTTGCTCACAGGGGTAATAGAGTTGGAAGCCTGCTGCTATCTATGTATACTAAATATGTAAGTTAATACACAGTCTATATATATATCAAGTTACATATATTGCCTTTTCGAGATACGCCTTTAGGTTATCCAGAACAACTCGAGATTCAGGTCTATCTAGAAACTTGTCTCTGAGAATTGATCTAGAATATGAGATAATTTCTTGGCTTTAATTAGTCGATATCCCTGTGCCAGTGTGATTACTCCTGACAAAAATATATCACGTTAACTGGCAAATGGTTAAATGGTGATTTCAAGTCCATATTGCACAACGTATTTCAATATTACTAAATACCTAACTTATAAGCTTTCTTGAATTTGTTTTCAGTCAACTGGCCGGTAACCAAGTCTTGTATTTTTTATTTAAATCAGTTAGATGAATTATCTAACCGTATTTCAAATTAGTTACTGTCCAATAAATAAGATACTGATAAAAAAAAGACACCAAAATCTTGTTCCAACTTTCAATCATAAACATCAGAATCGAAAAAGAAGAAATACAATTTGGACGAGCATGCTTCTCAGACTCGAAACCCGTGGTGACGTTAGCGAGAAGGCTCTTCAAGCATCAGCAGTACATCACCTCATAAAAGCTTTTAACTTTTTTCACGGAAGGGGTGGCGCTGGGAAATTACTTGAGGCTATATGCTCTTCAGACGCCATTGTGACGTGGTATCCAAATCATGGCGTCACTGTATTGTACCGCCTTTGCGTTTGCATCAATGACGACGATGCATGTGACACGTCATCTCTCACGTCAACAGAGCATAATTATATCGCCTCACTTTGATTTCAACATGGCGCTTCCGTGAAATTGGTCTATTGTAAATTAAAATATCTTTTAGCATTCAAGTGACTACATTTAGGATCAGACGCCAAATGACAGAAACAAGTATTTAGAATCATTAATGCGATCGTAAGAAAAGGCAGGTGTTTCGAACCTCTTCAAAACCACATTAAATTCCCAAAACATAAAAAATGTCAATCTTAATCGGGGAGCTTGTCGTCGTTCATATGGCTTGGTCTGGATACGGTTTATGTTGATATAGCCTTACGATGTTCTGGGCAAAGATTATATAGCCAGACGACGTTCTGGACAAGGCTGCACTACGGGACAGCCATACGACGGTCTGGAGAAAGCTGTATGCTCTTCTGTCATTAGAGACCGTGTTTAGAGTTGTACGTACAGCTCAAAGCAAAACAGGCGACAGACTAACCTTCGCTGATTGGTTAAAATTTGTTTCAAGATTTATTTTACCTCGAATTAAACATGACTGGTTACAAATTTACAATGCATGTGATACATTTAAGTCAAAGAGTGAATAGGGAATGGGAAATTATGGTCGAGTCATATAGAAATCATGTAGTCAATACTGAAACCAATTCAGTATTCGCGTTGCATGCCGACAGCTGTTAAAGGGAAAGCTTGGAGCTGTTTAAATTACCAACATTGATCGTATCCTCGACATTCGCCTGACAACGTTAATGAACATAAAGCAGGTTGAAGTAAATTGAGTAGTCGGGTAATGTTGTCGTTTTAAACAGTGACTTGCTTTCACTATAGACTGCTTCATTTAAAATATATGTTATTTCCAATACAGAGATTAGGTAGCTGGCAGCGTTATTACGCTAGATGTGCGACGGCCTCTGAAGGGGAAAGAGTCTATTTGTCTGCAGTATTCTACACACTGTGCACAAGTCACCAATATATACGCGATAACGACATTACATTATCTGTTGGCACGTATTCAGAACTGTACGCGTTGGGAGATTTCAGTATTGTAGCTCATTAATACTGCTGTTATACATATCAGTCACTGGACACTACACCATATTGTGTGTCAATACATCCCTTTCTTGTGTATGCTTACAAAGAAGGCTCTGTAATTAAAGTGACTGACTTAAACAGACACGAACAGACACACGACGTTGTAACAATACTGTTTTGGAATGTTAGAGATCACCTTTGTAAGTCAAATAGAAAAGAGATAACCTTGGTTGGTATGTTTAAGCATATTTAGAGCATTGCAGTCTCATTGTATGGGTATCTCCTCGTAGTATCTACTATTTCAATAAATTTAAATTAATTAATTGATTTTAATAATTTTCTAAACTAGATTTTTTTCAGTGTAAGAGGATGTTATCCCAAAAGAGGAAAACGCTATTTCAAAAAAGAAAACCGTTAAATAGAAAAAAAAATCGAATAACTTATGCCACCTAAATTAATAGTTTTTCGGACCAAGAAACCCATAAACTTTCCCGTTATTATGGCATTTATATACTGAGTAAGGCCATTATTCACTATCAGGAAATATATGTTGTCTCAAAGCCGACACGTGTGGTTCATTTCATGTTCTCAACCCTACCCAGGTGCATACACTAACGTGATATCAACGAGTTGCCGTCGAGCACCTTAGCTACCATGCTGTTGTTTTTGCTGAGACTACTTATCCAGCAAGTAGTTAACATTAAATATTTATTGAAAGCGTTGTCGAATGTTATTAAGATGTACATGTAGCAAGTTATATACATTCTTCGACGTAGGATCTTTGACACAGTAATGTAAAGATGTAATCAATGATAAGAAATTGTGTAAGAATATCTCGAAGTTCTTACTCAACTGCTTTTCAAATTCAGCTTGAGTCAAAGAATTATACAAATTAAAATATTTTTATTAGTATCTTTATTGTTTGTAAATGTCACTGTTCTATGAGGTGGCCAGTAAGGCCTGTAACTTAACCATGGTTTCTACCAATAACCAATGTTTGTTCCTGCTAAATCCTGCTGAGTCCTGTTGAAGTTTCTCCATATTACCAGCTGCAAGTGTTTGTCTACATTAATAACTGTGTGATTGTACATCTGTGTTTGTTTTCCTACTGTCAGGTGATGGTAACTGACAGTCATGTTCCGTGCATGCTAAAGTCTTTCGCTTTGATTGAACGATCTTCCCAACTTTATTATGTTCTAGAAACAAGCCTTGAAACATTAATGTTGTTTCGGAATAAACACTTCGTTGTGCCCGTATATGCCTCCAAATCGCTTATTGGTTGTGGTCTGTCTCGATTTCCATACATCAGATAGATTATAGAGGTTAATTAACGAGAGCCTATGCATTACAATGAATATTAGTCGATTATACTATTACTACATTTAAAGTGGGAAAGTGATATCCCTCGTAATTTACGGACTCGAGTTGATTATATATCCGACTTATTAAATCGGAAACTCAATAGAGTTAACATTTAAAGGTAAAAACAAGTTATCTAGGCAGTCCAATGGAGATTATAGAAGGTTTTTTTGTCTACTTTATGCAAAAGCAACAAAATGTTGCTGTTGAAGCTATTACTTGAAGTGTATTTCATTTCTACTTTTAGACATGCCTACAATTTCCTTTTTTGTCAGACAGAAAGTTGAAAGTACGTATTATAATGCAACTTTTTGTTTGTGTATTATATCTATTATGATATGATATATTAAAAGATCCAGTAAATATGAATAAAAACTAAACGATTCTTTTTGTGCCATACACTCGTACATTTTGATGGATGAGATCACCTGGCCTTGTATTCACTCGGACCTTGTTCTGACTAGGGAGATGCGTTTCATTTGGAATTCCACATACTAAACATGTCACAAGAAATTCATATATGCCTAGTTGATCTGAGAAAAAAAAATCAATAAACTAAGGACGTGTAAACTTGAGATGAAGGCATTCCTCGTTCTTTTATTGGCCCAATTGCTCAGAAGAGTAACATATTTGGAAGGCTTGTACCATCTCGGTACACAGTCAGTATATCAGGGTGAATGATGCATGTAATAGGATGGCAATGTTGGAATGACTGCTGTAAGATATTGGCCT
Organism: Katharina tunicata; assembly: GCA_032466195.1. Taxonomy (NCBI): domain Eukaryota; kingdom Metazoa; phylum Mollusca; class Polyplacophora; order Chitonida; family Mopaliidae; genus Katharina; species Katharina tunicata. The sequence continues at coordinate 1,846 of JAVFBZ010114811.1, read as the reverse complement.
CGTTCGTCGTTTATTTTTCTCTACTTCAAGAGCAAAACGCCCCAGTGTCATTTGTTTTTAAATTATATTTATCGATTTCAAAGATATATGATTGCAATGTGGTTGAACTATTCACATCAACAGTGGACGTACCATCATACTACCTACATGCAAACAAACTTGAAAATTGTGAAAACGTCAAAATAATGAATCGTAGTTATTACTTGAATGGTTGGAATTGAAAGGGTAAATATAATATCACTTGTGAAACATACACGTAAAACAAGCAAAGCAGAAATATCTCACATTAAATGACAATTATAATCTGTAAGGGTCCGTTTTTAGTAAACAATTCCATTATTTACATAGCACGGGCATCAGGCGTGAATGTGACAGAATTGACAGATATCGAACCACTAGAAACATCTGAGAGTAATATATCAACAGAAACATCCGAACAGTACCGAATGACGACTAAGGTGGTTGGTGTGAACGTTCAGTGGCCAGGTGGTTCTCGGGGTTTATTGGCACATGGAAGCCGGTCTTGTGGCGATCTCTTTGAGTGATGTGCCCTTAATGTGTTCTGTTGTTTGTCTCTAATGTCGTTGATGGTGGTTTCTGTCGCCTATTGGACTGGCAGGCCATAGTATGGGTGAAATAACACCAAGCAAACAATGGCAATCTGATATGACACCTAGCAGTGCTAATGTACAGAAAGTGAAAACCAATCACCGCGCATTGTCTAAATGATACAAATGTGCTGCTTTATAAAATATGCAAAAGCTCCCTGGAAACGACATTGGACGGGAAAGCAATGGTCACTGGCGGCAAATGTGCATTAACCAGGTCATCGAACATGATATCTATCCATCGATCTCTAGTCTGTAACAAAAAGGCGAGTTGCATCCACTATCAAAGAACATGGCCTTTTGATAATGAGACTGCGGTCTTTCGTAAGCGGGAAGTGAAATAACGGTCAATAATTAGCATTTTCACCTTTTAGGATATCACTTTCCTAGAAAGGACTGATTCTAATTCAGATGTTTTTACAATCTGAGACCCATGTAATGGTCCATCTGTCGACAGTTAATGCTACAGAGTATATGTCTGATTGTCATTGGTTCGATTCCTGCACGGGTTTACCCAATTTTCTGAACTATTATCTGAACCTAAGAAATTCTTGTCCAAAAAAAGGACAATGCTGACTTAACATCACTTAAAATATTTCACTTAATTTATCAGATAGCATGTAAGCTAAACATACCCAAGTGCAGATATGTTTAAACTCAAATATGGCTGTAATGCAAATTTGTATAATGGTGCCTTAGAACCTAAACAGCCGGCGTAATCTCTTATGCTGCAGAATTGTGCAATGCTAAAGTCTTGTAATGTCCACCTCGTACAGAGCGATGCGGACAAATACCATGCAATTACCGCCTTTTTTCAATTGCTTTTTGTCCTTTTCATCAATGTTTGTTTCGTTTAGTTCAAATATTATATTTGAAGTTACTCCCAGTGTCAAAAACTTTCTCTATGGCAATAATTTGAAAACTAAATTCGAGTTATTGAGGGAAATTTTCGAGTTTTGCCGCCATCTTGCAACTTGTGTCTCGTAAATATTACAAATACGCGAGATGGGCATTTTTAATACATTAAATACCTCAGAGATTTAAATTCTTCCAAACAAAATTGGAAATCTCTTATTTGGACAAGTTAAAATCGGTAAGTGCAAAAACAAAAAATTACACATTTTTATTAACTACTGTTCTGTATCGTTATACACTAGTGTTCAAAAGAAACGATACCAACTTGTTTTCAAAATATTTTGTTACGAATTGATTTTTGTAATATGAAAACATGCCAATTC
>JAVFBZ010114700.1:14028-24695 GCA_032466195.1 Katharina tunicata | reverse complement strand
CTCTTGATTCCAACCCGCGTGCAGTAACACTCAATTAACACATCTTTGAGTTGGACTTCTACTATTGATTCCAACCCGCGTGCAGTTGCACTCAACCAGTCAATCTTTGAGTTGGACTTCTCCTATTGATTTCAACTCGCGCGCAGTTACACTCAACCAGTCAATCTCTGAATGGGACTTTACTATTGGTTCCAACCCGCGCACAGTTACACTCTACCAGCCACTCATTGAGTTGGATTGTAACTATTGATTCCAACCCGCGCGCAGTTACCTTTAACCAGTCAATCTTTGAGTTGGATTTCTACTATTGATTCCAACCCGCGTGCAGTTACACTCAACCAACAAATCTTTGAGTTGAACTTCTACTATTAATTCCAACCCGTGTGCAGTTACACTCAACTAACACATCTTTGAGTTGGACTTCTACTATTGATTCCAACCCGCGTGCAGTTACACTCTACCAGTCAATCATTGAGTTGGATTTTTACTTTTGATTCCAACCCGTGTGCAGTAACACTCAACCATCAAATCTTTGAGTTTGACATCTACTATTGGTTTCAACTCGCGTCCAGTTACACCCACCGAACCAATCTTTGAGTTGGACTTCTACTATTGTTTCTAACTCACGTGCAGTTTTATTCAACATGCCAATCTTTGAGTTGGACTTCTAACTTTTGATTCCATCCCTCGTACAATTATATTCAAACAGTCAATCTTTGAGTGTATTTGGACGCACGCGGGCTTGGGGACGCTTAACGATCTCTAATATATATTGGGAATGAACGAACGAATGAATGAATGAATGAATGAATCTATCTCAATCAAACATGGTACTTATCTCATTTCCGTTGCTCTAATATTCGACGGAATCCGTCCTAAAATTAATCAATCGACTATAAAATCAATTAGTTTTTAACTTTATATCGAGCTGCCTTTCCCAATTCACGATATCCCTGGCTACATACAGTTCACTGGGTCGTTTCTATAAAGTTTCCTTCCCATTATATACCAAACATCGGGCGCCGTGGCTCAGTTGGTTGGGCGTAGGACTGCTGAGTCCCCTTCACTGCACCAGGCACAGGTTCGAATGCCCCTGTGGTCTTTTGGCATATAAGTGATGTTTTCCATTGGCGGTGGAGATCGCGGTGTGGTGTGGGTTTTTGACCAGGTTTCTTCCCGTTTTTCAGTATATAGACACCAACAACGCAAAGTCGTCCTATAAATGAAATACTCTTAAGTACGACGTTAAACATCAATCCAGTAAATGAATACACCAAACACAGTTATACCACCTGCGCTTCGTCGTCATACAAGCAAAACAATATTGATCCCAATATTGAACACGAGTCAAGTGAAAAATGCATTAAAATATAAATGCATAAACAAACAAACTTTAACAGAAAAGATGGATTTTCAAATTGTGGGTAAATTGGTAAGCGACGTTTCGGCCTAGATGCTAAGACCGTTTTCAAGCAATGATTACAAATCTCAATAGAATATACTTGAATAGTAAACGATGTAACATTAGAATAGCATTCTTTTACTATTTAAGTATATTCTGTTGAGATTTGTAATCATTGCTTGAAAACGGTCTGAGCATCTAGGCCGAAACGTCGCTTATCAATATATCCAGAAGTTGAAAATCTTTCTATGTCGTCATGTTTTTGTTATGTACCCAGCTTCTAAATGCAACTTAAACAAGAAACAAACTTAAGTTGAATGCAGCAGATTTTCGGATCACAGGGAGTCGCAGTATCGTAGGGTGTTTTTTTTTAAAGTGTGGGAACAAAGTTATTTTCCACTGTTGATACGTCACATATTTAAAGAGCATAAAATATTTCTATCCGTTTATAGAAAGTGACCGTTAACAGTATCTCCGTTTTTTGGAACAACACTCTCTGATGCTGAACAGATTCTAGTTCAACAAATTGTGCAGGCTGAGATTAGTTTTAATGAGCATTCACGGAGGGTTTTAATTAAGATAAGATGAAGTGGTAAATAATAAATGTCTACAATCCTGGATTTGATGGCGTGGTGGCTTTCAATTGCTCAAGGCGCACACGATGCGATGACGTCATGTTGAAGGTCCACCACTAATCTGTTCTTTGCGATTATAATCCGTGCTTTGAACATTATGTTGAAGTTCAATCCGGTATAAACAGTTTGATTATTATAAGCGACTAATCGCTATTTGTTCTACTGGTCTCAGACCACTTATGTGAATTGTTCTACATTGCTATATCATAAGGTTAGAGGCATTTAGAACATAACAAAACATAACTTTGATGGATTTTCAACTTCTGGGTATTTGATAAGCAACATTACGGTCTATATAGTTGATTAGACCGTTGTCAGGACAAAAAAAACAGAGGAAAAAATCCTGATGTAACTTAGCACCGCGGGTTCGCGTCCAACAACCCGCTGGTATATTTATGTGTAGAAAATATAGACCGACTGTTTAAGAGTTGCATGGGGTGAAGGCAGCATACTAAAAAGCCGAGGTTTATCAATTGTATTTATGAATAACCAACTCCATTGGTCGGTCTTTCTCTTTCGCTATAGTTTATATTCCACTTACGTGGTTAGCGTTGTTGGTATTATATGCAGACGAAACTGGTCAAAGCTCGTTTAAAAAATATAACCGACAGACTGACAACTTACCCAAACACGTTTGCTTTCGAGTTAAGCACTGCTGGGACAACAATCGATGTCAAAAGCACCTGCACCAATAAACTATTAATCAATCAATCAATTATCAAATTGTTTGTATTACATGCCTACATGCAATATGTATGTATGCATGTAATATGTAGTTGGTAATATATGTTTGGTCCGAATATTTGCATTCGTGAAAAAAACTAAGAATCGTGACAAAAATCACCAGCTTTACTTTAGCGGACTAAGTCTTCATAGAGATCATGTATATAACAAAACCTATGTGAATTTGAGTTTAAATATTTCTTAACATCTGTTGAAAAGCACTAGGATTTTAAAGTCACAGGATGAAATGGTGGTGTTAATGATTAATGATTTTTACACAAAATGATTCAGTCAGTGTAGACGTGAATGAATGAATCAATAACAAAATGAAACATGTTTTCTAGCAGGTTAACTAAGCAAATGTTTTTTATTTACTTATCACAGACTTGAGTAGGTTGATGTTGGAAACGCTCTGGTTGAAATACTGTTTGGTAGCCATTTCGCTGTTTCATCACCATGGTCTCCACATGGCACAGTTCGAAACTAAGAGGTTCCCATTAGCGCCACCGTTTCGTATCGGGCAGTAAGCCAAAGGGGCACGACTCACTGTTGAATTTTGTCGAGTTTTGTCACACTCCGAAACACTTCCCTTTTCTTTCGAATGGACTGAACGTGTTTCTCCAAAATTACATGAAGAATGTTCAGCACTTGATGTTTCAGTTTTGACCACAGTTGCGCACGGTTTTTGTACATATTCTGAAACCGGATGTGGACATACTGTGTTTTCTTGTTGCGAAGAAAAGTCTTTTGCTGTAGAAGCTTTTATTTGTTCAAGTTTTACTGGCGTCCCATTGAAATTTATTGCTGGAAACTCCCCAGCTTGTTTTAACTGCTCCAAACTGCGAGCGGTGAACGCTGGTAGGTGAAAGCCGCCGCCGTTGCTGTTGGGCACAAGAAGCAGGAATTGTCCAGGTGTTACAACCGTGGGTAAGACCGGGATCGTCGTGTAAGACGACGCAGGCGCGTTTGACACAAGTTGATCCGCGGCAAGACCAAAACTCATCCGAGCTGACTGGGGGTCGGAGTTGGCACCTTGGAGTAAAATACTGTTACTTTGAGCCAGGACCGAGCGTACGTGCTCAGGAGACGCAGTTGATCTATTGGAGGCTGCTCGGATTTGGCGCGGGCTGCCACTCGCCACAGCTCTGGGACACTCTGTTAAGCGAGCTACTGGTACGGATGTCGGCTCATCACTGCTGCTCGAAACGTGGAATCCCGGAGATCCGTTTGATCTTTCTGTCTGGGAGTTTGAACTGGTGTCTTTTAAACACGACAGTATCTCGGCCAAGTGTTCTGTCAGTTTGAGACGTAAATTTGCTGATTGTTCATCGTCTACTCCCAGGAATGTTGACAATTCTTCCATACATTTGTTGAAACCTGCTCTATACAGAATCGTCTGTTGGCCTAGCAAAAGAAGAAAAAACGAAAAATTTAAGTTGTCATCTTTGCTAATCTCATCAAACATGAGATTCTCTATTTTATGATAAGTTCACGTTTGAGAGTTCATGGAGATCAGAAGCATTCAGTTATATTACATTGAAGTATTCATATACCCAGGCCCTGTTTCGTTGGTGGCTGGCGGGTGCGTCATGTGCCCTGGTGCTCTCCGCTAAGAGGCACCAGTAGGCAGAATTTTGTTGCGTCCTGTTAAAATTATGGGTCCTGTCCATACCGCCGTCACGTCGTCATGTGAGTGGAATAACCCCAAGGACGGAAAACCCCAATCAATCAGTTAAACTATAGCCTAATCTAACAAAAAGTAACGTTTAATCCGTTATTAGCCAGGTTTTTAAGAATATTTTAAATGTAAAAGGTGAACCCTTTTATGTTTATTTTCGAACACCTATGTATCACTTAATTGGACAGTTCGAATTGTTTGTATCATTAACCGGTAGAATCGATTACTCGAGCTTTGCTCCAAAATAAAGCCTAACAGAAATATTACTGGAAGATTTTGACTACGTGAAATAGAAGAGAGGGAAAAAATCCCCATGTTTTTTGTTTGTTTCTGTGGCACGATGTAGGCCTACTTGGTTCATCCATGGGACCTTGTGCATTTTATCACGCGTCGGTTTGGTGAAAATAATCTTGTAGGAATTTTAATTGTATACATGTTTTCATTTCCGTTTGGGAAACAAGGTAAACAAATGTAAAATGTTCTGCCAAACTTTGTATGCAAATACCGGCGCTCAAATTATTTTCCGCTTTACAAGTTTTTTAGTGTTCGCGCATGAACGCCAATGTTATCGCGTGGCAGCGGAAGTCTATACTAGTATTTTCCGTTCATTGCAATCCCATGGTTTGCACTTGTCAATTTATCGATAAAATCTGCGTTATTTCATCTATATATTCAGTGTTAAATACCTAACAGTAGCGATTAAAGCTTCCTCTTCAAATTTGTTCATATCTTGGGTTCAAATCTAATAGCTGGTCATGCGTACGCTCGAGTCAATTGAAATCTCGCAGTCAACGTGACCTTCATGGGATAGATAGAATCTGGTTCGTCACGGCTCGTGGAAGTAGACACTGTAAAACTTCAAAGGTACGTTATAATAAACGAAAGCGGACTTTTTAGAGATTAAGATTTTCTGATTACAATATGGAATTTAACAATAGGTTCAATAATCTAGGTAGTTACTAAGGGGCGAGGGGATAAGTTTGTTTGCAGAAAAAAACAGTGGGTATACGCCTACCATTCTATTATTTATCACTTTCGTACAAACAGAAACGTCTATTATTCAAAACCACACATCCAAAAGGTAGGAATGCAGACAAGTACACGCGAACCCCAGCTCCACGAATATATAATTAAATTAGTACCAGGAGAAAACTGTGTCTGGTCATTCTAATAATGGTTTGAGTGGGTATTCTGTCGAACTATAGCCATAATTTCCGCTAGAATAATTTGTATGGGTTTTGTTTCCGAACAATGTTTAGGTAGAAGTTTAATAATATATGGAATTTGTATGGCTTGTTAGCCTGCAGCAACTAACTACTTAAATTATTTTTTAAACTTACAATCGTTTAAGAAAAGTCGTAGACACTACAAAGCTTTCAAAGATAGCATTTTCGAAATGAAGTTTATCTGTGTATGTGGAACGTCATAATAATGAATATTCCAACGGAACTTTCTATATAACTTTTATTGAATTCTTAAGGGACTTTTACTCCAGGTATTGTTCCTTAAACACCATTAGTTGCACTGCACGGTTTAGCATAATACTCAATCGATGTGATTCCGAAAAATGAGGACCATCTTTTGACTCCTCATCAATATATCAGGGGAATATTTCAGGATGAGTCAAAATGAAATTATCAATTTTCGGAATTACACTCCTTTTGTCCATAAAGTCCTTGCACCATAAAAAAAGTTCGGGAGATATTCCTTAACGGCTTAGCGAGTTTTCTGTGAATTCTTCCTTAACATCTTAAAGCATTTTCGGTGAAATTTTCGCTACGAGCTATCCAATATTCTTCAGTTGGCTTATTCGGGGCATCATGGGTGCTGGTTTTTATAAGTGAAATGTCCCCTGCGTTTCTGTTGGTTGGCTCAGTTGGTGGATTCGTTGGATTTTACTGTAATTGGTATAGGTTCGAATCCTCTTGTCCACCTTACGTATTACTATATAAGTGAAGTTTTTCGTTGGCTGCGGAGTTCGCGGGAGGTTTCTACGAGGTTTCTTCCCGGTTTTTTTTAATATAGGCCTACACCGTAAACTCCGTCATATAATTGATATACACTTAAGTTCGACGTTCAACGCCAATCAAATAAAAATAAAAATAAATAAATAAATAAATAAGTATATATAGTAAAATATCCCTCTCAAGGTATTTCGCATACAGACTTACCATTTAAGGAGGACTTTTGTTGATTCTTTAGGTATTTCACAGTCATTTCCAAGATATCTGCCTTTTCTAGTTTCGCAAATCGTCCAGACTGTATAACAAAACAAAATTAATGGAAATGTGAGATCATTTTTGTATTTTACCGGAAATTAACATCTGGCTTCTTTATAACCATAAAAACAGCTCAAGAATAGAGTTGGCTGAAAAAAAAAATGAAGTAAGAATTAAAAGGATTTGATGTGAAAACGACAGAGGATAAAATTTTATCAGGGTATTCAGTCGAAGTTTGCGATGTTATAGACAATGACAATCAACTACCAATAAAGCAAAGGAACTGTAAATAATGGGGATTTTAAAAAGGAAAAGAATGTAAAAAGCCTTTGATAGTATAACAAACGAAGACGGGTGAGAATTTCCGAAGAAATTTAAGTGATTCAATTACTTATTTAATTTAGTTAAAAATTTGTTAAAAATAATTGATAAATTATTCTTTAAACGACATTGCTTGTTCCGTCTTAACAACAGTATAATAATGTAGAATACTATCCACTCTTTTACCATTTGGTTCTTTTAATTTCGCCCCATTTAAGTACATTGTATATAGCTAATGAAAGGATGAGTTGAGGGACATAACTATGTTCAGTTCTCCAGTTTCTCCACTTTATTTTATTTTCTTGTAATATAATATCCAGTGGCGGATTTACACGGATTTGGACAGAGACATCCCTAGGGCGTTTCCTCATGGACTTGTCCAGACGAGTGTCTATCTGGCCGGACAATAACCGTTGGCTTTTGGTGTCCATGCGAGCGTGACTTAAACAGTTGACCGCCCAGAAAAATAAGACTAGCTCCCTGTAGCACAATAAGTAAATGATCGTTTAGGAATACCATTAGCAAAGTTTGAATAAAGAAGTCTAAAATAACATGCTTTGCTTTTTACTCGATCAGGTCGCGAGGCGTGAGAAAACTGGACCGCAAAGCGACAACCCTATATACAGAACTGTTTGAAGGTATATAGAAAGGAGTAGAGTACAATATCACCATGCGATAAACCGCAACACATCGCTTGAAAGAAATATAAATGGATGTTTTTTTAAAAATGTTTGATTGTGGCGTGTCACACTGTAAAAAAAACATACATTTTTTATTGTGGCGTGTCGCACAGTAAAATAAACATAAATTATTTGTTTTTGGTGTGTCGCACTGTAAAATATACACATGCTTTTGATTGTGGTGTGTCGCGCTGTAAATTAAACATTCATTTTTTGCTTATGGTGTGTCGCACTGTAAAATATACACATACAATTTATTGTGGTATGTCGCGCTGTAAATTAAACATTCATCCTTTGCTTATGGTGTGTCGCACTGTAAAATATACACATACATTTTATTGTGGTGTGTTGCGCTGTAAATTAAACATTCATTTTTTGCTTATGGTGTGTCGCACTGTAAAATATACACATACATTTTATTGTGCTGTGTCGCGCTGTAAAATAAACATTCATCCTTTGCTTATGGCGTGTCGCACTGTAAAATATACACATACATTTTATTGTGGTGTGTCGCACTGTAAATTAAACATTCATCCTTTGCCTATGGTGTGTCGCACTGTAAAATATACACAAACATTTTATTGTGCTGTGTCGCACTGTAAATTAAACATTCATCCTTTGCTTATGTCGTGTCGCACTGTAAAATATACACAAACATTTTATTGTGGTGTGTCGCACTGTAAATTAAACATTCATCCTTGGCGTATGGTGTGTCGCACTGTAAAATATACACAAACATTTTATTGTGGTGTGTCGCACTGTAAATTAAACATTCATCCTTTGCTTATGGTGTGTCGCACTGTAAAATATACACAAACATTTTATTGTGCTGTGTCGCACTGTAAATTAAACATTCATCCTTTGTTTATGGTGTGTCGCACAGTAAAATATACACATACATTTTATTGTGGTGTGTCGCACTGTAAATTAAACATTCATTTTTTGCTTATGGTGTGTCGCACTGTAAAATATACACATACAATTTATTGTGGTATGTCGCGCTGTAAATTAAACATTCATCCTTTGCTTATGGTGTGTCGCTCTGTAAAACAAAACACATACATTTTATTGTGGTGTGTCGCACTGTAAACTAAACATTCATCCTTTGCTTATGGCTTGATGCCCTGTAAACTATACACATCTTAAATTGTGGCGTGTCGTATCGAAACATATAAATACATCCTTGATTAACTATATCCTGATAATTGTGCGTGCTTATTCATTGGCTTTTATCAGTGCTTTTTTTTTGTCGCGCGACGGTGCCTTTTTTCAACAATTGGGCTGGCACGCCGTCAAATGGGTAAATAACGTTAATACGTTAAAAGCCCCTAAAAACAAATGAACAAATCATATCAAGACAGACATATTGAACTGCCCGTGGGATCAAATAGACCTGGGTTCGATTTTTGGTGGAAGAAAGCATTGTTTTTTCATTTGTATAAATTGCACGTTCACAAGATAATTGGCTTGCAGTTATATATAAGCTATAGTCACACTTAAACAGCACTCGTAGTTACTCTTTTTAATAATACCAGAAGCGGACTATACAGTTGCTGATTGAATAATGTGCCTTGCCTCACACCACAGGCGTGAGAAAAACAACAAAAATGATACATGTACTTGGGTAAATATTTATACCAGGAATCTTTCAATGCCCATGTTGATGCGTATAGTTTGCTGTACAGATTTGTTTGTCATTTTTTTTACCAGAATCCACAACACTAGTATGCATCTTCAAGATCTATGTATAAATATTTACGTTTATTGTATGTGGTCAGATATAGGTTAACGGAACCGCAAGTAAACTACTCCAAGAGCTAGTATATAGTATAGTATAATCATATTGCTGTAGTAATAGAGAGGATTTACAAGAAATAACCCGTATCGGCCGTTCGATTACCAGATAGGTCTTATTGCGCAAAATTGTCTTAGTTTTTATCTCTCAAAGAATGTGGTACTGAATTTAGAATGTGTGCTGAATGTCATATCTATACTAAGAGTTTTCATCAACTGGTCATTCCGTCTGTTCTTTAAGCATCGGCCGCTTGCTCTCTGTAAAAATTAAAAGTAGACTTCACATGATTTTAAACTTTACCATGCATTGGATTTCCACAACGAACACACTCACGCGCAAAACAATAAAACAAACTTTTCAGGTTTCTTGTTCCATCAGTTCACCTGTATGGCCAATGCAACAAAAGCTCCAAGTGCATCGACTGTTAACTTTAGAAATGTCTTTGCATTCAAAGATCAGACTAAATCGGTCAAAACATGTCGCGATGAAAAATAAATTTTCAATTAAGAGATTCGGATTTCGTCGGGTCATTTCGGGTCAAGTCGCCAAAAGCCGGATCGCGTGACAAGTAATTCAAGATCAACCAGTTTACTTAGTAGTATTTGATAGTTGACTCCGAGTGTATTTTTAAATGACATGATTAGCCAGCCGGACTGTAGATGTAGATATGAAGGTATTTGCAACTGTACTTCTTAAATCTCACTTTTCGTGAGCAGAATAGCGTCAGTCTGCCTCAAGTGGACAGGTTAAGTCAAAACGTTAGCAGCAACTCCCTGAAAAATCACGTATTGACAAAAGGGTATATTATAAGCGGATTAAAACCGCAACGTACCTGTCTCAAATTACCGCTATAAAAAAGCTCGGTTTGGTCTCTGAGTGAACTGTAAAATCTCACACGGCTTACTTTAATTTTAAATATTGAATTTCTCTGAATAAATATCAAATTTGCATAAATACAATTCTGTCTTAATCTCTTGTGAATTGTGAAGAAAATAGTTTGGTGTATGAAAGTTAAGAAGTGGTATTTCCTGTCAAAATAAAGATTTTTCACTCAATTGTCCAAGGTATTCGATTTGTAGCAGTGAAAAACCTATGTCATACTTCATAAGAAAAGGAGGATTACTGTAACTCGTTTCTCTTGGCTCGGGTAAATGTAACGTGAGAGAATCCGGTTATTAAACTAATAGCTAAGTTAGATTCTTTATGGACTCCGT
>JAVFBZ010114699.1:35491-47907 GCA_032466195.1 Katharina tunicata | reverse complement strand
TTTAAGCTACAAGAAAATATATGTTTTAGTTCCAATCTCAAATTAATACCCTCAATAAATGACTTGAAACATGTGTCTATGGTGGTCAAATTTGTTGACCATTTAGGGTAAGAATTTTTTTTTATAGAGACATAATGATATACTCAAGTTAAACTTAAATAATGTATACTTTAATATGTGTTTCTTGTAATGTAATATTGTTGTTGTTGTAGCCCACCCACACCTGTGCCCATACACAATGGTTTCCCTGAACATTCCGCTAATCATTCCTTAGATGTGTCTTCAATGGATAGCAGCTCAGCTACGCGCAGGTAAAATGTTCACTGGAATAATAACTCATTCTGATTGGCCAACATAATAACACATTCTGATTGGCCAAGACGCATTCTGATTGGCCGTAATAATAACACAGTGTGATTGGCCGGAATAATAACAGATTGTGATTGGCCTGAATAGTGACACATTTTGATTGGCCTGAATATTGACACATTATAATTTGCTAGAATAATAACACATTCTGATTGGCTAGAATATTTACATTTTTGGCCTGAATAATTACACAACTTTGTCTGCATAATTACACATTCCAATAAATCTGAATAATTACATATTTTGACTGGCCAGAATAATAACACTTGTCTTGTTAGCTAGAATAATAGCACATTCTGATTAACTAGAATATTTACACATTCTGATTTGTCCGATAATAACACATTCTGATAATAACACTTTCTGATTATACATTGCTTCTCATATTCTAGAATTATAACACATTTGGATTGGCCTGTATTTAGCATATTTTTCAGTTTAAATTGTAAATCAACAAAAGCTTTATTTAAGTTCAGTATCTTAAATGTTCGCGGGGTGGTTTTTACAAGGTTTCTCCCCGGTTTTCCACCATACACCGGTACCGCAAATGGTTACAATGGAGTGCAGCCCTAACAAGGCCTAGCACTCCAAAGGGCAATAATTCAAACTTGAAATATGTCGCTATATATTCCGCTGACCCCCAATAAGTCACATGACAATGGAAGGGGATCACCCATAATAAAATAAGATTGTTCCATTCTCTTGATAAAAAAGAATAATGGCACAAAGCCATCTTTGTTTTTGACGTAGTGTTGTTTCCACAAAAAATGTGTGCTGGAGAATACACGTATTTTACAACCATTTGAAAAAAAATGTTTCTGAGCCGCTTTTGAAGTCAGTAAACGGCAAAAAAACCCATATTAAATCCAGAAGCAATACCAAAAACATAAACTGCATGAAGGGATAACTTGTCATAGGTTCACAACAAGATGACCAGTGAATACCTTAGAGGCAAAGACTGGAGAGATCAGATTCCGGCCCATCTCTTTGGAATCAATTATCACTTAACATAAAAAATTCTTCCGAAGTTTCAATCACAATTATCATGATATTATTTCTTAGATAAAGAATCTGCTTAATTATATTTCAATTACATGTAAATCTGCATACTATGTCAAATTTACTTCTTTTGTTACACCTTAGTATTTGAATATAAACTGTAAATATATTAAGTAATTAAAATTTATTTTATGTGTATTATAGTGCCACCTTTCCCTTGTATATTATATCTTTATGATTTTTTTTTATGTCATTATATTATATGTACTTATTAGAATAGAGTGTGTATCTGTGTGAATTAATCTGTGCATGAGTGGAGGGCCTCAGGGAAGATCAACGATTTGTTGACAGTATTTTCAGCCTCAGAAAATAAAGCTTTATATATACTTTTGTATAAATGTAGAAAAAGAAAATTTTGCTTGCCTCCACCGGGATTCGAACTCGGGTCTTTGGCTAGCAGGGCCAGCGCTCTAACTGACTGAGCTATATATGTATCTATATGTCAATATTTCTTTTGAAGAGCATTGGTTCCCATGAATAATTCCAGGGAAGTAACTCTGGTAAACTGTATGTGTATAGTGCTCTCCCTTATTGGGATAGAATTCTCGAGCCTCTTCATCCCTTTGTTTAGTGGTTACATGGCTTTTTCTCTCCCAGTTAAACTTTGCAACATTTTTATGAATACATGTATATTTTTTTTAATTTTTATTAGATAGTCCAAAATAAGTTTGTCAGAGATTAAGAGAGAAACAAATATACTATGGTAAATATCTGTATGGATTTACATTTCTCTACAGTTGTTTGGAAGCATACATATTTTCCATTCTGTATATATTTTTACTGGGCTTGAATGGAATGCTCCAAACTAAACTTTCTGATAATATGATAAAAATTGTTTACTTGGATAATAATATACCACAATAAATTTATTTTAGTATTTTTCTGCATTCATATGTCTCCTCAGACAAATATTTCTGATGAAATTATAAAATTCATAAAGAAAAGATGTCATAGATAAAGGTCAAAAGTCTTTACTTACACTTTCATTTATTATAATGAAAACCACCCTACAAGCTACAAGTAACCTGAATGCAAAACTATTTACAAATATATTTATACTTTCTTTGATATTTTGATTCCATATTTCAAAATTGTACATGATTTGGGTTAAGTTTAATATATATTTAATCAATCTAAGATACAGAACATTTCACATCAGAAATTGCAGACTTAGACTTATGAAGGAATAAAACCCATGACTTACACACTTCAAATCACTATTGACCTAAAAACGCATTTCTGCCCATTTCGCTTGCACTCCTAACTTTTTCTAATGGAAAAAAAAATCAGTCAAGCAGTTACCTGTACATATTTAGGGTCTGTGCCGTGGCTCCGTGGTTGAGTGTTGGACTACGGAGACCCACTGTACCTGTAATAGGTTCGATCCCCACTGTGGATACCATACACCGGCAACGCAAATTAATGGTTAATAATAAGTCATATTGGTGAAATAGTCTTGAGTACGACGTTAAAGACCAATCAAGCAAACCTGTACATATTTCAAGTTTGTATCCAGTGTCAGTTAGGGTGGTTTCTTCACCTACTGGGCTGGCACACCGTCGTATAAGTGAAATAACCTTGAGTACGGTGTAAAAACCCTATCAAACAAACAAACAATTCAACCTTGGATTCTAAAGTACACTGACAGTAAAAGGCCATCTTTTGTGTGTGATTCTCTTTGCAAAGTTTGAAATGTCACATGGTATCGGGATTAAACCTCTAACGCCATGTCATCATTAAAGTGCAAAGCCTTTTCAGTTTTATTACACTTTTATTTCGTAAAGTTATTGTTATTAAACTGTTACCAAGCAACTGTCCGTCTATATAATTTCATTTTTAACGCAGTGGTTATTATTGTGTAAATGGACTGCTAAGAAAAAGGTTACACAATAACGAGTTAAATGCAGAGTTGATGCTTTCAGATATAACCTATTTAAACTTACCTATTTTAAGTGCAGACTATAAATGTTTATGAGCATTTTATATTTATGAAAAGAAGCCCGACAAAGCTGTAGCTTCAAATACATGTACAATAATGACTTTCACCGAGGGAAATCAATATGATGTTTAATATTAATTAATTTCAAATTAAAAGGAACAAGCACTTTATATGCTGTATTGTACCGAACAGAAAACAGTACTTACTAACTCATAATGTCTTTTGGAACATCTTTGTCTCACATATGCTCAATAAACACGATAATTAGGAGATTTACCGGACGTAAAAGGGGACACCTTAGAAAATTGGCTTCCAGAAGCCCTTCAGCTTCTTTCTCAGAGAACAATCAAGATTTATTCATCAGAATATTGTTTAATGTTAATTAATTTCAAATAAAAAGGACCAAGGATCCAATCCATTCTTGTATCAAGCATTGAACAGTAATTAGAGTCTCTGTAAACATCTTCACTGTTTTAGATCAATACACACAATAGTACATCTTGGGATTCATTGCAACTCTGATAGAAACTTCTTATGTGTACCTTTCATGAGCTTCCTGTGCCCTGGTGCTCTGTGAGCTTAGGGACATGTGGCTTGTTGCCAGAAAAGGTAACAGTGGTTTTCTTCATTGGTTGGGCTTACTGGTTGTCATTATGAGTGATATTACCCTGTAAGAACTAGATCAAAGCATATAATGACAATGTTTTATCTAAACATTTTAAATATTCCATAAAATATTTAAAGATGTGGATTAGATTTCACTTTGATTTTAAAAATCAATACAGTTATTTTCAAAATAAAAAAAGACGTTTTATAATATTAGAATATATAGACTGATTGTATTATTTCTTATTTTTATATTTCTTTTTTTTTTCTCTGAATATTTAAAAATCAGTTTGTAACATTTACAGAAAATACAAAAATAACCTTTTAACCTTCTCATAAAATTCAGATTATACTTTATTTGTATGTTATATTGATTTTTTTATATCAGTTGTCTTCGTGACATTATATTGGGTATTTGCTCTGAAAGCCTATTATGTCAATTTAAATCTAAAAATGTTCTCTGACATTTTATTTTTGTTAATATTTAATGAATAGGGAATGAAAATGTCTATAGATCTCAAGATATGGGTGTTTTTAATATTTCTTCTTAATGGGGCTTTTCTTATGCTTCATTCTCGATAAAGAAAGATGTCTTGTTTTTTATTTTACTGTGGTTCAAAGTAACATTATTTTATATAGCGGTTTAATTTTTTGCGTTGATATTTTTGTATGAACAATTTGAAAAGTATTTTCTAACAAACTTACATGTATAGCACTGTAGTTTGAACCCACTGAAACATTGATTCTCCTCAGGTGGAAAAGACAATCAAAAGGCATTGAATAATGTGATCCTTTGTTGTGGTGTCCTGAATTTGTCCTGTAAATATCCTGTGGTATCTTGTATGTTGCCAGTGCCGCTTTCTACACCCATTGGGCTTACACGTTGTCATATGAGTGAATATAAAACCCCAATTAAACAAACACACAATGTTCTGGTTCGCGTTCAATAGTTCTGTGATGATCTTTTATTTATTTTTTTATTTATTTCAGGAATGACCAACGGGAGCAAGTCCCATTTACTGGCTCCATACATATGACATACATAATATTTACACAAAATGTTACATACATACATAGGCCTACTCTTCACTTCAAATAGAGTACTTCAGACTTGATGTCATGTTACAACAAATAGTTCTGATGAAATTAGGATAGTATGGAAAATATATTATTATAATCGACCCTCTTGCTTCAAGATTCCATGGCTCAGTGTTCAAATAGTTCTGATGAAATTAGGATAGTATGGAAAATATATTATTATAATCGACCCTCTTGCTTCAAGATTCCATGGCTCAGTGCTCTAGAGCGCTACCTTCTGGTGCAAAGATCCCCCAATCTCCGAGTTCGCGAGCTCAGACACTCGCTCGAACTATATGTAGGCTGGTCTGGCCGTTTACCAGCAGAATGTCATGGGTCGTCTGGGTTCTACCCTGTTTCCCCTCCACATTAAGGCTGACCAATCTAATTGGCACTTATATTCCTGTTGGTCTCACATCAGAAAATAAACAAGATTAATATGGTCATCAGTATATAAAAACATCAGCTTTTAAGAACATGGTATACATAGGAAATAGTTAGCAAAATGAAAATGCTCTTACCCCATTTAATCTTGAATCACAATCTCTTCTCCATACATATCTTATCAAGATTTATTATATAATGTAGATTATTCTTATCCTCTGATACAACTTTTTCAATTCGATCATATGTTCCCCAAATTTAATTTTTTCCTGTTGTACTGTATTTTCCAAAGTCAGCTGTGTGTTAGTGTCTATTTCCTCTGGAAGTATATTGGCTGTGTAACTGTTTAATGTCCTAGTGAGTGGTGCAATGGGATTCCAAATAATGCCTCAGTTTCTCAAAAGATCTGTTAAGAGTCGCCACCACAACATTTGACCAAGCAGCAGTCATATGAGCCTCAGGAACATTTAATATAGGATGGTGTCCTGTTTTTCATCCTGTAAATGCCCTGTACTGTCTTCTTCTTGTCCTGGTGCTCTCTGGACAAAGGGACATCAGGAAGTCAACTTTTGTGGGGTTTAGTTTTGGCCTTATCCTTGGCTGTGTTGCAATTGTCATCGAGGGTGGTTTCTTTCACCAATTGGTCTGGCACACTGCCAAATGATTGAAATAAATTCAAATACAGCATAAAACTCAATCAAACAATCAATGAAACAAGTCATGAACATACGATGTTACTTGGTCTCGAGTTACAGCAGTTTTTAGAGGGAATGATCATACCTAATGCACTTGGGTGTACTTGAGTTCTGAATCCTTCTGGTTATGCCTCCATAATCAGACCTATGAAGGTAATCTAAAGGTTTGATTTTTACCCTGACAGAATAAAGTGTCAGATCCGTGCATGAAAAAGTGGTTTAAGATTGTACATTTTCTGTAGTAGTTTAAGGTTGAAAGTAAAAACACTATCAGTTTAATTTTGACAGCCTGTGGTAATTATTCTAACAGATAGAGCAGGTTTAAGGTACGGCATTTTGATGAGAATTTTAACAATTGTAACCCTCTCTGTGTCCTCTTTGCAAATATACTTGAAAACGTAGACAGCAAAAAGGTGTTAGCGTAGCCGTTAAAACTGCTGTTACATATTAGGACCTACTTTTTTTTGTTTTATTGGATTAGAATGGTGTTAAAAACCTCCATACCGGTAGTAGATTGCTTGATCAACACCTCTGACGTCATATTGATACCTCGTCATAATCCTCCATACCTGTGGCTTCTCTGGTTTTGATGCTGTACCAAAATGACGTCAGAGGTGTCTGTATATGTTTATGAGTCTTCCATAAATAATAATAAATAATTAGCAAAAATAGTGAGAGGTTAATTTTATCTTTCCTAAGATAGACTTCTTTTTTGCGGTTCTAATTCAGAATTCAGTGCATTTTTATTTGAATGTAAAAGTGTGTGGTTAATTCCCCTAATGCAAATGGATTGTAGTGTTTATATATTAAAACTCAAAGGTTTTCAGTGAAGGTCAAAACCTAGCTGAGAAAGATTAGCAGCACTATTTGTTTGTTTGTTTTTTTCATTTGTTTTTTACATTTGTAATATGGAATCTTTGAATTTGTTTTTTTAATATGTATTTAAATTTGAAAGTTTTCTATGACTCTCTTAAACCACAGTCCATATAGTCTTCTACCTCTTAATCAAAGTTTAGATTGGAGAACACTGTTAGTAAAGCGAACTTACCAATATTATTTATTGAATTTGAGTTTGTTGTTTGATCAAATGATTTAATGTAACAGTTTTAGTGAGTGTCCTGATACAACTTAAGATGTCTCACCTTTGAAAACACCTGTGGTTAATTGCACTAGCAGACGTTAATAATTGGATTTGAGTTTGGTATGTTAACCCCTGTTTAATCAGATCTTTAGTAAATGTGATGTTATCTAACACTTTACAGGTCTTCTCATTATTTCCCATTGTCAGGTCATTACCCCGCTCAATAGCAATTACATCCCCTTTCTGCGAGAATAATATTGCTCTATGGACATTAAGTGGCAATGGGGGTAGTGACGCGTGTTGCTTTGTGGGCACCGCATTGCTTTAATAGATCTGTTCGGACAGTTATCCGTAGAATGGAGCCTCAAGGATATTTTTTCATAGCGTCCACTGAGTGCAGTCAAGTGGTCAAGCAACTGCAACCCTTACAACTTTATAGATCCCACCTTTATCGCCATGGCAACCATTGGAGCTATACGGAAATGAATGGCTATACTATTACACTCCTATATTAACGATTCTGGCAAAACCCTAGAAATAGATGTAATAACATAGTCATAGAACTGAACTGAAAATGGCGCCTTAAAATATAGTATTGTTCTTTCTTTATGTTAGCTAATAATTATCTGTCGTCTTACCTTGTGATTATCATTCTGAAAATACGGGACAAGAAAAAAAATTCAAAATGCCCCCTTGAATTGACATCATTAAATGAGTAAAATAACCTTAAGTACGCACAGTGTGTCCTGGTTCTCTCCAAGCTAAGATGCACCAGGAAGCTGATTTGTTATGGTGTCCCATTTTTTGTCTGTAAAGAGGAAATCTGTTTTATTTGAGATATCTACCTGTGCATAAAATCCGTCATTTCATTAGCAAACCACGCTACAGGTGAAATTTTGTTCAGTCTGAGCATGTCACAGGTATTAAATAATTAATAGCTCGGTTTAAGTGAACGGATTTAAACTAATCACCCCATTCTCTCGCTCCTATTGAAGCTACAACGATGGAACACTTTGCGTGGCTACATATATACTAAAAATTTAACGCTTTATGTGGATAATGTGTAAGGCGTTCATGGTTAAATCCCACTATGTTCAGTTTGCAACACGTCACTTTAATAAACAGGGTATTTACAAACAAAATTCTTTTTCTATCTTTTATGGTTAACGCACAAAGACTATATTGGCCCAGACATATAGATTTTTTTCCATGATACTCACGTAGAATTCTGAGATGTCTCGCAAGTTTTAGTTTGGTACACCTTAGACCTAAGTTTAAGGTGGTGTGTATTTAGAACAAAAATATATTTAATATTAACAGGTCCGGAAGTTTTGTATTTTTTAATTAATATAGCCAGATATTTAAGACCTTGAAAAAACAACTTTTTAGGAAATTGAGGATGAAATGCATTATTGTAATTCACACTCTAAAGAATAAACCGTCCTTGCGAATGAGAGAAAAAATGGTAAGTATAAAATTTGGCAAGTAATTGTTTAACTTATTTGAGTGGCATTTAGAAGCAGGGATAGTAACATAATAAGGTTTTTATGTATCTACAACTTCTGGGTTTATTGACGAGCAACGTTTCGGAGCAGATGCTAGAATCCGCTGTTTATTAATTAATCAACTTCAGGGAATTATTAAGGATCAGTAAAATTGATTACCAATCAGAAGTTTCCAAAATATCAAAATATAAATTTGCCATTTGGGCTGTCAGATCTCTAGAAATTTGTTGCCGAATTATTTTAACTGTACCCAAACTATTGGTGTCCATTTAAAATTTATGTTTCCAATCCAGTAGAGAGAAATTAGGAGACAGATTGTGTTTTAAATTTTCCTGCTAATGTTTATCCCCTGTCATATTTTGAGGAAGGGAATATGTAAATAAAACTGTAGAACAAATCAATAGAGATTTTGAGTGAGTTATCTTTCTAAAACAGACAAAGGGCTCTGGCTAAATGACACAATAATGTGATTAGGGAGGCTTAATTAAGAACTACTATAATTGTCACCTTTGGCTAATTGGCTTTGTCAGGTAAAGACATTAAAGTCAAGAATTAATTAGGCAATTATTACAAGACAGCAGTCAGGTTACTACCAAGAATTACACTTAATGAGACATCCTGCAGGAAAAGATTATCAGATTGTTTCATTTTTCATATGAGCAATACTGAAAAAACATTTAATTTATATGTATTTGCTTTTTTAAGGAGCATTTAGGAGCTGGGTTAGTCAATTAGGAAAAACACATTTCATATGGATTACACCTCCTAGATTTATTAACTGGTGATGTTTCGGGGTAGATTCTAAAATTATTTTCAGACCAAATGTCATAAAACAAGATTTGTACAATCATACACATGTATGCTGAGCAAGAAACAAACATCAAGTATAGCAAAACACAAAGTGGAAGAGTTTTGTGAGTTCAGGCTGACCAAAATGATTAACAATATTGATTAATGGGAGATTAACTGGTCATATAAAGTTGGCATGTTTAGTTTATAACATATCTGAAACAGAAATTGTAAGGTTTTAAGTTTTTATTAGTTATTTACAAAATTGAAATTTATTTTAACAGTTTGAGAAATATAACAAGAAAACAAAACACCTAAGATTAAAGGTTTTTACACCAGTGATATTACAAAAGCAGAAATTGTCAAAGTTTAAATAATAATGTGGGAGTGACTTGTAACAAATGTTTTATAAAGTTATTTTGTTGTTAGAATATCGGTGGAGAACAATTATCCAAGGATAAATAGTATGACTCTATAAGGACTTACGTGTATAAGCCGTGTGATATTACACAACATAAGTTATATAGGTTTCAAGGGTATATTGTTGTGAAATTAAAAAAATTGAAATGACAAACAAAATAAACCTTGTTTTGAGGATATTTTGCTAGTATTAGGATTTGACTGTATAGTTCGATGATTTTAGACCTTTTATGTTAAAAGATAAAAGTTTGGAGTATATGTCGCTATGACATTAAAATTTCAAATAAAGAATTTAAAGAAAATGCTAACGATATTTTGCTGGCATTGGATAGGAGACAAACTGTGTAAAGTTTTAGACTGTATAAATTAATATGACCACGTGGTAATACAAAACAGAAATTTTCAAATTTATGTGTGTTATAATGTTACATTTTAAAACTTAAAAAAGTTTGGAGGTCATTTTACTGACATTAGGATATCAGAAAAACTGCAAATTGGAAAAAGGTTATCGAGATTGACTGTATAATTGCTTGATTTTTACACCGTGTGCTACTATTATTGGAAGCCCAGTAGTTTGAAAACCGGGGGTGGGAGATCAATAGTAGTTGAGCCGGTGATAATGGCATAACGTTGGCATTAATATGCGTACGGCTTTGACAACACTATAGCAGGATCGGTTGACGATTGTACCATTGTCGCCAGTCCGTGAAGTGATCTGGAAGCAGTTGTCGCTGGAAGCCAGTGTCTCTAGAATTTAGTGCTTCCCTTGTACATATTGTCTGGGTTTCCTGCAGACTTACTAAACAGCTTAGGCATGTATCAGGCTCCTAGCTGATATTGTGTATGCTTACTACACATTGTTATTCTAAAAGGGACCAGCTGAGATCTAAAGCAGGTGGTTTATATACACCTGATTTAATATAATCATCAAGTCTACCTTGAACAGGTGTGACATTTAACTAATTCCCAGGTGGGAGACGAACATGATTACTTCTGCGTCACTGCATTGTTTACCTGCTGTTTACCTGAAATTTGTTTTCATGCTACCTGTATTTATCACAGCTCTGGAGATTATAAAGAGTGCGAATATCAAAAGTGCTCACATTAATGATGGCAATGTCAACAACCTGATAAAATCAGTTTTGTATTTGTAGTGTTTGTATAAGAGATGAGATAGCTGATAAAACATGGTGTTTGTAATTATACCAACGTTTTAACACAACAGTGCTGTGTGCCAAATATGTTTACAACCTGGAATATACTACAGAGGCAAACATCATATTGTAGAACTTATGCAAGTCATCATTCCGGACCCATGAGTTTTCACTGTGTAATATCAATATAAGTTGTTTTTGAGATAAGGAAGTGGACCATAAAAGATGCTGCTTAGATGATCACGCAAAAGACTACAACAACAACAAATTTGCTTTACCAGGACTACTAAATTTATGTGATTTTCAAAGTAGGATTTCAGCAATTGAATTTAATACGAAGTAATTTGTGATATAACTACAAAAATTCACGTTGGGGAAATCAGCAAAAAATTTGAACTTCCACAAAATGAACAGTATTGGAGTGTGTTGTATGCGTTGGATCTGTGTGGATTGAGAGCAAAGGACAAGCTGATAAAGGAGAACAGCCACGCTTTTGCTATAAGCTCACTTTCCCATTTTACATAGAAAGTGAAGAAATTTTACTTCCACACAACTGGGATAAATTATCAAACTTACCAAGTATCAGATATGTTTTTTTTTTAACTTAAGTCAAGGATAAACTGTTAACAATCCTTAATTAGCCTACTTTTCATTTCTCAGATAGAAGTGGAATAAAAAATATCCCTACTATAATGGAACTGGGGTTTTTTTTCAAGCTTTTTCCATGTGGGTTTTATTTTTGTAAAGAAATATAGGACACTGTGAAAAGAGCAAGAATACCCAGCAATCTGTAGTACCGTGCCATTTCAATACAGAAAGTGACAATAGGGGCAAGTGTTTATGGACCCACAGAGTTCTGGACTGTCAACTTGTACTTAGATAAACTTTATTGTTCAACAAGGATTTAGTAAATGTTTAAACTTCTTAAATTTATCTGTCAACTTGTACAAAGACTCCAAAGGTTGTCTCCAAGACATAGAATATACAGATAAACTGCCCAATTCCAAACGTAGACTTATATTAGGAAGCAAAATTATCTACCAACTATTTCATTTTTTGGATAATATTTGCCGAGTCAGCCCTGTAAAAAAATAGTTTACTCAGTAAAAGTGACAAATTTCACATGTACATGCAGATCAAGAACCAATTTCAACTACTATCTGTATCATCTATCTCTTCTGGTGTCCGCTATTTTCTCTGATACTGGCCCTCTGGCTAAGGGCAAGAAAACTGTCATATTAACATTGGAGGAACATTTCCAACAGCACCAACACTTATAAGTGATTTCACATTTCTGGGTTGTGTTTACTGTTTGAATACACCACCGTCTTACAAGTG
>JAVFBZ010114699.1:21139-32001 GCA_032466195.1 Katharina tunicata | reverse complement strand
AGTTAAAATGATTACTTCCATCATTAATACAGTTAAAATGATTACTTCCATCATTAATATAGTTAAAATGATTACTTCCATCATTAATAGTTAAAATGATAACTTCCATCATTAATAGTTAAAATGACATGTATACGAAGACTAAATAACCGGGTCAATAAATGAAAAAGTAACAACCTTACTTTAAATATAATAATACATGCGAAATAAACTTTTTTTTATTAGTTATGATTGTTCGCTTGGGGTTTTACACCATACTTAAAGCAATCTCACTCATATGACAGTGTGCCAGCACAACGAGTGAAGGAAACAACCATAAAAAACATTGGAAACACAGAAAACACAGAAAACACCACAGTATATTAACAGGATGAAAACAGAATATCGCAAAAAATCTGTTTCTTTATGCCCCCTAGCTAAGAGAGCACCAGGGCACAGGAAGCTCCTGCCAACCAACTGCTTTTTATTTAGTGTTGGGCTAGAAACCATCTTACATAAGTACTTTTATATATTAAAGGATACACTGTCATGTAATAATGATTCAGAATTCTGCATCTACTAATGTAATTGTTTTGTATATTCCCTACATTTTGTTGCTTTATATGTCCATAATCATTAAGTAAATCAACCATCTGTAGAAATGTTGGTTCTTGGTTTTGAAACAATGATAAAAAGTACAAAAAGAAAATTGATAACTGAGGTACATGTATACAGACTTGAAGAATTTAGACAGCAGAGGATTTTTACTAGATTTACAAGGGTGGAGTTTTGTTTAGTATGGCTATAGATGGCTAAGTGGTCAACAATTGACCTACAGTGTATACGCGTATGCCAGAGCTTTATCTCTAATTAAGTTTCAGTGTGATATTATTGGATTAAACTCACATAGTTTATGTTAAATTTTTTAAATCGACTTTGTTTGTCTGCGCACAAAACACCCAACCAAAAGAGACAAAAACTAGGACACGGGTTCCTTTAAACGTGTGAGTTTGTATCCTGACGAATCCATAGCTGGCTGTCCTTATTACGAGCAGCTGTTTCATCATTTAGATGTTTGTTATTTGCGCTTATTTTTTTCATTTGCCATATAAGCTTTTTTTCATGCACTGGTAATAATGAGTGTGAAATATAACTAATATGTGTACCTTCCAGATAAAATCTTGTAGATCATTTGTTCCTTGTAATCCTAATGTATTCTAGCATCAGATGGTAGAGCCTTTGCTCCTTCAAACAGCAAGAGTGGCAGGACACAAGCTCTATTTCTCATGAAGACATGCAAACTTGTCTGTGTGTTTTCTATCTGTTACACTGTTTACATCTGGAAAAAAAATACCTTGCAAATTATGTAACCATCAAAATTGTTTGCCTATGCCATGTTTCGGCTGTATTGGTGTTAATATTTACCTTTTTATTTTTAAAATTGGATACCACATTTATCTCCACCTGCATATATGTGGAACATAGAACATCAGATGGGTGGTTGGGTGGGAGCCATGTGTGAGCTAAGGGGCATAGGATGCCAAACTTGTTGTGATGTCGTGTTTTGCTAATGTTATGTAACTGTTTTGTCCTTTCTTGAAAAATGGATAGTACTTGGCCTCCATGTGCAGTAACTGTATCTCATTTTCTATTAACTGTATCTTAGACATTTGAACATTAGATACAACATTCCTTTCTTAGATACAACTTCCTTTCTCCACATGCAGAAGTGTCAAGCTATCTTAGATTGCTTTTTCGCTTGCTGTAGCTGTTTCTGTAAAAGTTTGGTTTGACTCAATTTTTTCAAACTTCAAGGAAAGTAAGATCGCTCATCTGAGAATTCAATTAGCTCAATCTTTTTATCTGTAGGATTCTTGATATCTTAGCTGTTTTTATTGCATTTCTTCAATTCTTGGGATATATAACTGGTGGAGATTGGATCATGTTAGTTTGTTAGCCTACAAGCCGTAGATATATATACCATGTGCTAATTAGTGTAGGCAGAACAAACCAGGGCATATAACAATTGAAATTTAAAACTTTTTTTCTTCAAATTGGGTTGGATTTCCGTTATCACAATTTTTGTCTCCAGATAAATTTCTTGTTTTAAAAAAAAATTTACAGGGTGTTAGTATTATCATTATTTTTAACACCGGAGAAAAACTTTTCAGATATTTCATCTGTGTTTGGTAGGCAACTTAGTTTCCATTTGAGAGATAGGTAGTTTTTACTTCAAATATAAATTTGGAAAATGTTCTATTAAAATCTGTGTAGCTCAGTTTGCTGGAATCTTGGCTTCCAAGCTCTGTGATCTAAGTTGGACCCCTCCTGGAGAAATGCAATCTTTTTTATGTCTGTAGCTATATGATACACATGTAAATATCGGAGTTTCACTGGATGAGTTTGTCTGAATCTAGACACACTGTGTTGTGCTAATGAAACAAAAATTCTGGTATAACGGTTTTGGCTAATTCTGTCTTCTTACCAGATCTGGTATCAATTTCCAGTGTTTGTCTTTTCAATTTAATAATACGATCCTCCGAACAGACGCCATAAAAACTAGAGGTAGAAATTACCACAGGATTGATGTCTTTAAAATTTTGTTTGACTCAATTTTTTTCAGACTTCAAAGCAAGTAAGATCGTTCATCTGATGTGAGAACTCAATCTTTTTATCTTTTGGATTGTATTTCTTCAGTTTTTGGGATATATAACTCAAGAAGATTGGATCATGTTAATTTGTTAGCCAATAAGCACTAGATAAATATATCATGTGCTGATTCGTGTAGGAAGAACAAACCAAAACATAGACACTTTCATAGCATTTGGAAATTTAAAACTTTTTTTCGTCAAATTGGGTTAGGTTTCAATTATAAGGAAAGTTTTTCTTCAGGGTAATTTGATGTTTTCCTCGAGGAAATTTGATTTCTTGTTTTCTTTATTTCTTGTTATCAGTTGGTTTTATTAGTATGTTTATTTAGGCTATATTGATGTTGCGTTGTGACCTGTGTGTGTTTATTTAGGCTAAAATTTAGGCTTAAGTATGCTGTGTGTGTTTATTTAGGTTATACTGATGTTGCGTTGTGACCTGTGGGGAACTGATGCGTGTGCAAAAACAAGTGTATGTTGATTTAGATTATACTGATGTTGCATTGTGACCTGTTAGGATGCATGTGTAAAAATAAGTGCAAACGGAAATCGTTCAAAGTGGCGAACCGATAGGCTTAACCAAGGGAACTCTATAAGGCTACCTCAGAAACTGTACACAAGTTGAACTGTTAAAACTGTGACTTAGTACTACTAATACTCATGTTGAACTGGTGCACAAGTTGTCTTGTAAACATGCTGGCAGCTGCGATTGTCATCTTTGCTGTCAGTGTCGTTATTGGCGGTTTCCTTCGACCATTTGGCTGGCATGCATTCATATGAGTGAAATAAGCTTAAGTATGCTGTAAATCCCCAAACAATAAAAAAAATCCTGAACATTTTCCATTTTCTAAAGAGACTGTAATGTAAACCATAATACTATATAGAACTTCATTACACTTCACAGTTTTCTTTTCAGAGCCACTTTACACAGAAACCATACTTATACAAATGTTTTTCAATCTGGTTGTCAACTGGTCAATGTCCATGAAATTTTTTTTGAACCAATAGGTAAAAAAAGGACTGTAATTGAAGTCAATTAACCACAGTGTATCGTTGAATAATAAGAAACCGTGTGTGTCGTAACAGTTTATTTTTGGAAAGCATTGAGGACACTTAACACACACACTAAATTGGTGGAATAAGACATTGAGTTTTAGCCCCAGGTATCTGTAATACTGAGACCTCTTTAGTGTAGCATGTTAATGTGAAACAGGTGGAGAAGGGCTTCTTATTTTACCATTAGTCTCAGAAACCTGAGTGAGAAGCTCTTAAAAGAGCTGGAGGCTTTTGACAATGTCTGTGTGATTTTTTATTTTTTTTACCTGAGGTATTTGTATTTTCTTAAACACAATATATCCTGCATTCATAAGTTTTAGCCATGTTCATTACTTGTTTAAGCGGCATTTAGAAGCTGGGTACATTGCTTGAAAACGGTCTTAGCATATAGGACGAAACACCTCCACTATTTGGACGTACATCATGTAAACTGTGTATACATAATCATGTAGTATGAAATATCTTTTTGTTAAATCAATCTGTCAATGGAAATCATGTGTTTTTATTTTCTTATCCTGAATGCTGAATGTGGCGTAAAACACCAATCAATACATTTATCTTAACATGAAGAATTTGTACCAAAATTTTTTTGCCATAATTATTTGTTCTGAGCAAAGGAAAGGGGCAAGCCAATTTGTTTTGGTGTCCTGTTTTTGTGGTGTCTTGTGTTACCCCCCCCCTCATTTGGCTGGCACGCTGTCATATGAGTGACATAACCTTAAGTCAGGTGTAAACTCCTAATCAAACCAAAAAATAATTACTAATGTGTATATGTTTAATCCTGAAATGACAAGGCACTTTATGTAACATTTTCATCCAAATAGCAATTAGGGTACTTAACACACACATTCAAGCTATGTGGAATAAGAGTCAAGTACATTGAATTTTATCCCCCGGCACCTGTAATACTCAGACCTCTTTAGTGTAACATGTTAATGCGAAACAGGTGGAGAAGGGCTTCTTATTTTACCATTAGCCTCGAAAACCTGAGTGAGAAGTTCTCAGAATGGCCAGAGGGGTTTGGACTTTGGCATTGTCTGTATGAAGTTATGTAAAATAAATTCCAGTTACTGTTGTGTTTTGTTTTGTATAAAGTCACAATATTAGCTACCGGTATATTTGACAATTAACAAAATAAATACTTCTGGGAATATCTATGAACACCTTCAACCTATTAACCAGCAGAATGTTTTATATATTTAAATCTATACATATACATGTATATCATATATATTTTATTATAAATGTAGAGAAGGCAAACCTTGCTTGTTTCCACCTAGGAGCCACATCAGTCATTAGCCAGATGGTTACTCCCTGATCTAGTTTCTCAAGAGCTATTGGGTGTGAGGGCATTTATTCTTCATCGGCGCATTAAAGCACACAAATCATGTAGCATGCTTTCCACTAATCTATATATTGTTAATGTTACATGAAGCTCATCACTAAGTGAATTAATTGATTTTATTAAGAGAATTTGTATAGTTTTTTTTTTATATTGATCTGTGGTATATAAGGGAAGTTTTCCTGTGCCTGCAGAGATTGTGGTGTGGTTTAGGACATTTCTTTCCAGTTTTCCACCTACACATGTATCGCAATTTGTCTTAAACATGTAGTGAAATAACCTTGAATATGACATTCAACACCAACATTCAACATTAAAATAAATAAATAATTACTCTTATGTTATAAATTTCTGAAATGATAAAGCCTCTTGAGCAGATGGTTTGAGAAAGGTTAATGTTACCATTGTGCCAAAAAGGTATGGTTAAACAGGAACCAAATCCTCTTAAGTGTTTTTATTTTTTTTTCTCCAATCTATTTCTGAAACTGTTCTATATCTTGTTGCTGCTTTTTGACAGTTCCAAGTTATGGTGGTGTCCTAGACTATTTTTATTTTTCTGTTGGTCTGATCTATAGCTTATGGGTTCAATAACCGTATCTATCTTTTTCAAATAGAGGATCACATCATTCTCCCTAGCATTGACTCCTTTGACAAAGGTATTGGCCATCCTATTGTGCATCTTGAAAAGATTTTAGCGAGTAAGTTTATAGCTGATTGGGTGATACGACTTCATGATCTATATATTTTTTCTGTCGGTTACAGATTTCAAACTGAATCAGCTCGACAATTTTTTTTTTCTCTGTATAATTTTAAACCAGTTGGTTGTAAAATTTAGACTAGACTCATTCTCCAGCACACTCAGTTTTTGGGGAACCGGTACTGCGACAACAACAAAGATGGCTTCTCATTACATTAGTGCTGGTATCCTTCTCTATCTCGAGGAAGGTACCAGCCTATTTAACATGCCGTATATATATGTACGGCAGAAAATCGGAAGTCAACAAAGAAACCCATAGTCTAAGTAAATATAAAGGATATTAAGATTCTGAGCAAAAATTAGCTGATACAAGTAGTAGTACTCAAATCAATTTATTTCTTAGACTATCTTAATACAGGCTGTCCAGCTTTCAAATTATAGTTCTATATAATGTGATCTTATAGTATGGTTAACAATAAAATAAGAATAAATCTTGGATTAATATTATGTAATTTAGTGTAAAATTTATTTTTTCAATATATTTATATGGGAAACCCACCTGGGTGCCACCTGTCTTGAAAACAATTAGAACTAATTGGTATCTCCAAATTGCTATGTTTGATGTTAATTTTTCATTTAATTTCTTTCAAGCTGGTTGTTAATAATTTAAGCACAATGCTTTCCATGAAAATCATAACAAGATAAAAGCAAATGCCTAGGCACTTGTTCTTGTCCAGTCTCTGGACAAATAACAGATATGGTTGTACATTTATATAGTACAGAAGATATATTTATGCCAGTACCAGATCATCCGATCAGAATAACTCAAAACAACAAAACAAATTTATGGCTAATTTCTAGATAAAAAATACACCATTTCAGTGTCCCTTTGTCAGTGCTTAATACCGTAGAAAATGATTCGCAGCCTTTACCTGGATAAAAATTTGTTCGTTCTACCGTGAACCTCTGTAGCTCTGTCAGTTAGAGCGCTGGCCCTGCTAGCCAGATACATGAGTTCGAATCCAGGTGGAGGCAAGCAAAATTTTCTTTCTCTACATTTATACAAAAATATATATATGCCAGTACCAGATTTTCAGAATAACTCAAAACAACAAAACAAATTTATGGGTAATTTCTAGATGAAAAAGACACCATTTCAGTGTCCCTGTGTCAGTGCTTTCCGTCAAGAAAGATTCATAGCCTTTACCTGGATATAAATTTGTTTGTTCTACAGCGCTGGCCCTGAGAACCGAGGCTTATTGAGAGTCTTTGTCCAGAAATAATTCAAATAAGCCACCATTTTGAATCACCATGTGTACATGTATGTGTCTTTTGTCCTAACTTTGCTCTACTCATAAGCGTTAAAAATTCTATTTGTACATTTATGCTCTCTCAAATTCTGTCTTTTAGCATAATATGCCCATGGTGAAGGTCTATTCAATAGTTAACCTTCACCTAAAACAAAAGGTTGCAATAATATAGATTATTTTTACTGTTGATGTTCTCAAGATGTGAGAACAATCCCACGTCTAAAAGCAAGCTAGGCAACAGAAAGACAAACTCTGTAGCCAGCTTTATGTTTTGTCTCCACTCCGATCATGAAAAACTTCATTAATTCTGTGTCTAGACTTCTGTAATTGAGGTGTGTTCATGAAGATGGACAACAAGAGTGATTAATTGGCGTTAATACCTATACTCCACAGGTTAAGTTTTGTGATCGAGAATTAAGTATAGATTTAGATTTTTTAGTTTTTGTTTAAATGTGTTGTTTTTCTTCTTTAATCAGGATAATGGTGGCATTATTTACGTTTGAAACTATGATGTTTGAGATATACATATTTTTCGTTGTTTTTCCACAGCCCGAGTAAATTAAACGCAAGTGTTGATTCTACACATATTGATGATGAACACAGACTGATTGCCCGATACGCTGCCAGACTAGCTGCTGATTCACACAATGCTGTAAGTACCTCTTACCTTGCCTTAGAACTGATCAACTAGAACGTCTTGCATTGTCTTTTCTGAAGGAGGGCTTTTAGCATTTAAAATATGCATGGGAGAGGAGGTGGTAACTGACCAGGGTGCACTCCCCTGTGGACCCCATGTGGACCCCATGTATCAAACTTTTGCAGGATTGTTTATCGATTTGATTTTAATTGTTTTGTAATTGTTTATTGATATATGTTTTTACAATGTGTTTGACAGGTTTTTTTTACGTGTTTGTACTGTTTTACTTTTTAACTTACTTTTAAAACTGTAATTGTGTGATACTTATTAAAGAAGTAACAATTTAATATGGTTAAACATTAAAGGATACTGGAATTTATTATGAATTCAGTTTCATTTCAGGAATTTCAGGTTTTAGTTTTTGGATGAAAAGCTTTTTTAATTTTTTTGTATGCAAAGAACGTACATGTATTAAGTTTATGCATATATATCCATTTTACAGTGTTATATAATTAAAAAAAAGTAGGCCTACTTAGATATTTATTTGAAGTTGGGTGAGGGTTGCAGAGCCCCTTCACTGTACTGGGTATAGGTTCGAATCATCTGGTCAATCTTAGGTATATTAGTAACGTTTTCAGGTGGCTGCGGAGATCACATTGTGGTTTCACAAGGTTTCCTCAGGTTTTTTCACTATTCCCTGGCAGCGCAAATTGGAAATGTGCTTGAGAGTCACTGTGACTCTGGATTTTCTTCCCACAATAAAGCTACATGTACCTAGCCAATGATAAGTAATTAAGACTTACAGTCCTGTTTATCTAACATCCAACAAATATACAATAAACAATGGATATATGTATTTCAGGCTTCATTATCATTTAGATAAATATCTATCCATGCTTTGAAAATTAATAACATTTTTTACAAAAGTTCATGCTTTAACAGAGCAATTGTTAAAAACGGTATAAAGCAAGTTGATAGTATCATTGCTGATGAATCAGATACCAATTATTATTCTATTTCATGTGTGGTGTATAGAATCTGAAAGATAAATTTTAATAACTTAAAATACCTTGACTCATCATTAATTCAGGGGAGTTGATTTGTTTTCTGTGTATGATGATTGTTGTCATCCTTCAACCTTCAATCAATCATCAGACCTTTATTCTAATGTTTTCAGGCATATGAACATAAAAGTCAGTCCTCTAAAACATTCATGATAAACTTTCTATCAGTTGCATTTATTTTGCCTGCCTTTTTAATAATACATACATGTGCATTTAGGAAAAATAATAGGTCAAGCTCACTTTATAATATTAAAACTAACTCGATTTCATGGCCGAACAGACAAAACCTGTTGAAAAATGCTATTTAAGCCAACAGTTTAAACAATTTATGTAACATAATTCGGTCCTCATAAAATGAGTTTGGATAACTATGGGAACCCCCAATCTTCCCTTTCTATTCAACAGAACACACCTGCTTATTTATTCTACCTGAAAATCTGTTTCTGTCATCATCACCTATGTTTGGTGCCAAAATATTAATTGGGTAATATTTTATTATAAATTATCCAAAGAATAGAATTTGCCATGATTATTTTGATTTCCTGCAGGAATACGTCAAAAATCAAATTATGAAAATGGCAGAAGGCCATTTGTTATGTCAGACGATTACTGATGTATAGTATGGCAAATAATTATTCTATTCAACTTGTAGTATACAGAGAAATAAATTGTATTAGTTTGTAGCTTTTATACGTTGGCTCATCATTAATTCGGTGAGTGTAGAGTGTATTCTATTTGGAGGCGTTTAATAAATGATTTCACCTGGAAATCAGCGACTTAATGTGTCTGAAGCATGCACCTCTATGTTGGCCTGCACACTGGTGTACATTTTAACCTGGGACCTAAAATGTAAAGGGACATGTGACTTCGCGCCACATGCAGTTCTCGCTTGTCCCAGTTATCCCCCTTGGTGTCCCCATGCTTTGTTAAACCTGGTGATTGCCGAGCACGCACAAATTTGTTCGGAAAATTCAAGCTACAATTATGCAGGCACGTTACCATAGGATGTGAATTAACGATGCGCCATCTTTGATGGTTTACAACATTCCATATGATCGCTCACTTAGTTTTTAATTCTTTATCATTAATTTTATATTCACAATGTTCACTGATTTTGTAAAGTGGGATGATCAAGATCCAGTAGAGCTATAAGGCAGCTGCATAGACGATATTGATGGTAACAGCAGCGAGAGATCTGCTTTTCTTTTTAGCAATTGCTCACATAACTAAGGTGAAGAAAACGTAAATTTGCATCCCTAGGAAAGATGCGCCACGATGTTGGTCTGCCCACTGGTATACTACATTTTAACCATGACAATTCTGTGGCATTTTGTTGCTGAGGGCTCTCTGTGGTTAGGTGATGTCTGAACTTAGACTAGAGGCATCAAGAAGCCAATTTGTTCTAGCGTCCTATATCATTTGTGTGTGTTTCTAGTGTAGATGAGGATAATTTCCTTCAACTATGACCCAGCACGCCCTAATAAATATAATTGGAAGTACTCTAAGCACCAAATTGAACTCTACTTAATTAATCAAACATACGGTACAAAACAAATTTTGACACTCTATTTGATTAAATATCATGAGTATAAAATGTACACAGGTGTTTCAAGATTAATCACCTGGATTTTAATTTAATGCAGGTGTGCAATTTAGCGCCAGGGACATTAACATGAAATTAGTTATAACCTAATATAAATAATGTAAGACCTAGTTATTATCATCTTTTGTCGTTGATATTTCAGCTAAAGTCCAACCGATATGGTTTTTAATAAAAATGGGTGACTTACTGGTGATAGGTTTTGATCTTTTAAGCCTACATGTAAAAATATTGTTTATGGAGTGGCTTAATGACTTTCCAGCTTTCAAAGATATACTGTCTACATCACAAGGAATGGCAACTCTCATTATTCATTATGTCTACCTGTACTTTCTGCACTCTGACTAAGGGAAGTATGTCATACATTCATGCTGTCATATTTATCACAGGAGAAACATTATCTTTGCAACATAATTGTTTGGCTGTTCAAACCTGTGAGGACAGCTGCAAATAACGATTGCTCTTGAGTATGATGTTAAACACTAAACACATTAAATAAACTTTAATCAATCTACCAGTTTTCCCACCA
>JAVFBZ010114699.1:8356-18369 GCA_032466195.1 Katharina tunicata | reverse complement strand
ACTGTCCTTGTAATACACTGTAGGTGTAAGTGCCCTTTGCTAAACAGCAGACTGTTTTTAGCTTACATCCATGCGGCAATATTTATCACTCGAAGTGACTTCATGTTATTTGGTTGTTTTAATATCCTGCTTACTGTGAAAATACACCACAGTGATGTTAGTGAAATAAGCTTGGATATTGTCAACTTTTAAGAGAACTTTTCCACTGGCAGAAGAGATCCTGGGGTGGTTTTTATGAAGTTTCTTCTAGGTTTCAACCATGCACGGTCAACGCATGGTCGTCAAATGAATTACTGTTAAGAATGACATTATAATTAAACAACTGAATGGATTCTTCCTCTTGTTAAAGTATACATGCTTGAAACAATTTATGTGCAGTCTGTGGTTGAGGGGGCTGGAACTCTATCATGTGAGTGCAATAACCTGAAGTTGTGCCTATCTTATTAATAAAACAAACAAATAAATATATGTGGCATAATTTTGGAACCAAAGATACATGGCCTGGCTGAGGTATGCCTTGTGATCAGGGTTAATGCCTAATTTATTGTTATTTTTAACAGCAATTCGAAGAGATTGGTTTTTATTTAACAAAAAAAAAATGGTTGTTTAAATGGAAAATTAAGTGTTACAGATTCTCCAGGGAGTAAAACCTTTGCACTTGTAAATTAATGTGATTTAGATCTGAGAATGTCTTATTGCTAGTCAAGAAAGAAACTTCCATCCCATTTTCCATCTTTGTTCCATAGATATTTCAATTATCAAGGAAAAGCAAAACTTTTTCCTTCAATACCTTAAATCATAAAAAAATTTGTCCCCTTTACCACTTAACAAACTTCATGTTATGCAAATGCTAAGAAGTGTTGAAATATGATATAGATGTTAGTTAAGTAACTTAAAACTTGAGCCCATTAGGTCACATTTATTGAGGATTCAGGAAGTAGAGGATTTGTGAATTTTAGAATGTTACCTGAAGTCATAAGCTGCTCAATGAATCGAGACTCAGGTGTTGATATAAAAGTGATTTGACGTTTGATACAGCCTCCATAGTGTGTGGCCTATTCAACTCACCGAGCTATTATATTCGTGTAGAAAGCAGAGGCCAGCGGTCAATCAATATGACAATGATGGAAAAGCAGTGGTTGTCAACCTCTCAACATGACTTCTCAATGTAGCGGAAATGAAGCAATGCTCGAACATTCCGGGTTTTCTACTGATATTGAAAAGAGAAATATTTGGTTTTGTTGTTTTCTAGCACTTCTACTGTTAGATATCCATTATGTTTTGTTTCCTGTAAATTGATTGATTGGTTTTAAAAATGTCATGGTAAAGGGTAGTTCACTTCTATTTATACGGCGGTGTACTCCAACAATAGGCAGCAACTCTTAAACAGCCATAAAATGCGAAGTTAGTTCAAGTATCAGCTTCATTGTCAAGATTATGTTTATCCAGTGCTAAGTATGACAGCATGAATGTGAGCTGAAAACCTTAGTCATGGGGTGTTTCCTGTAAAAATCTTATTTATATTCAACTTTGATGAAAAAGATCAAGAAGGTGGAATGCATTCTACTTGAAGTCAAATCAACAATTTATTCAATCTACATAATATGATGCAAAAGTTTAACTAAAAATTATACTCTTTCTATGTCTACAAAGATTGAAACTCCAGTGAAAAATCATCAAATATGTTGAATTCAAATTCTTTAAAAACAAATTTAACAAAAAAATCTATCTTCAGTATAATGATGATAACATTTTATGACATTTTATCTTCTACAGAAAACATCTTCTTATTGAACTTTGATGTAAGGTTAACAACTAAATGTTCAATTTCGCAGTAAATTTTCCTTCTGAAATATTATTCTTTAAAAGATACATGTTGCCCAATTATTTATTTTCTGTGCATGTAATCCTGCTCGACTTTGAAAAAAAAATCACAATGAAATCATTGTTGGAATATGATCAACTTTTTTAATATAGATTTTTTAAAATCATCCAAAATTGAAAATATATTTGTTTGAGCAAAAATAACATCACAAGAAAACACTTTCACAAAAATCACAACTTGTTCAAACCAGTAAAAAAGTTGACACAAAATGTTATGATTAATTTGTACTTTTGTTTCAAATATCTGTCTAGTTGACTGAAAGAGTCATTTGCAAGTGATGAATAAAAATAGATTATATTCGTGTAGAAATGAAAAGTCAGAGATCAATCACAATGACAAGAAAAGATCACGTAGAGATGTATCAATTGTTGTCGTTGTATAGCAATCACAATGGAGCAGCAGTGGTTGCCTTCGCTCACAAGGATAAATTTATTTGACCGAATGCAGTGTTGCCTGTATAATTGGTAATATTCCACCGATGTAGAAGAGAACGCTATGGTTCTGTGGTTTTCTACTGATAGTATTTATATGACCTTCATCTTCTACAATAGGCAAGAAACAAAAATATATATTCCATTAGCTGTGTGCCCCCTGCACTACAATCATCCCCTTTATTCCAGTCTCATCCAGTGATTGAAGATCAAACTGTACATCAAAGCAATGGATAATTTTGGATTGATTGCAATTTTTGAGAACAAAATTAATTTCTATAGCACTTAGATTCAAAGGAACATTCTTTGATGTTTGTCGTTTCAGTGGTGTTTATTTTTTCTCCAAAGGGTATTTCTCTGCTGTGACATTATTGATGTTTTATTGCGGAAAATTTGGAGGAAACTTTGAGAAACAATCCCACACCCAGTCAACACTTTCATTTCCATTATGTGGTGGTTGGCAAGATATTCCTGTGCCCTGGTGCTCTGAGCTAAAGGGGGCACCTAGGAAGCTGATTTGTTGTGGCACCATGTTTTGCGCCCTGTAGTTTTACTGTATTGTCTGTCTGTTGTCAGTGATATCGAGGGTGGTATCCTTTACCCATTGAGCTGACACACCATCATCAGTGAAATAAGGATAGCATAAAACCTGATAAAACAAAACATGGATGGTTGAAATGCAGTATTACGTCTTCACTGTTTATTGTAGGGGCTTCGGCGTTACGCTTGAGCTACAATATAACCTGTTCTTTATAGCTTTAAAATGTTTTCCGAATTCTTCATCTTGACAACTTTGTTTGACGGTGAAACTCTGAAATCAGAATTAAACATGTAGCCAGTTTATTATAATTTTAATTACACTACCCCCTAATTCAGTCAACTGCTATTTTTATATACAGTTTTTTGTTACAACTGCTGATAAAATAAGGGAGGTTTACCAGGTATGGTCACCAGAGGGACCAGAGAAAATCAATTAAGTCATGTCATTAGAGGCATGTCAGTCTGCAGCTGTTTACGTGGTACCCAAGGCCAAAGTTGTGTAACTGTCTGTCTGTCATAACACATGCCTGAGAGCCAATCAGGGGTTGTATGAAGATTCCAGACTAGAAAGGGCCAAAAGAGGGTTCATTGGATAGTAAAAATGTGTCCTTACACAGAACACCTCCCCTTATTTATCAGCGACAAAAACAAATGTAAATAGCTGCTGATTCGTGAGCATTAGCTTATTTGAAACAAAGGCTGATCTAATGTGACAAGTTAGCTTAAAGTTGAAGTAAAAAAAAAAAAAAAAAAAAGCAATAGTCAAATAACAGACCCTATGAAGTTGTTAACAAAAGTGCTATAACATTCTTTGTTGGATTATTAATTTTCATTTGAAAGCCCCTAGAATTGAACTACTGGAAGTAAAATGTATCAAACTGTACATACATCCATTGTCCACAGTTGTTGATGTGCAGCAAATTTTGAAAACAAACAAGAAGCACCAATTAAAGATTAATAAATGAAAAACGTTTTCCAAATATCTGATTAAGTATAACATTTGTTTATATGATTGGTGCTTAATGTCGTACTCTAAAGCATTTCATTTAAACGTAGACTTTGTATTGCTGGTATATGGTGGAAAGTCGAGAAGAAACATCCTAAAAACATTTGCGATGTATACAGTCATCGAAAGACGTACGGTATCTTACATACCAAAGGCCCAATTAACCATTATCAGTATAATTATAGGGCATTCGATAGATGTCCAGACTGGTTTAAAAAGGAGGAAGAAAAAGAAAAAGATTTCGGTTCTATATTGATCTTGTTATAAAAACAAAATGTCAGATTGTCTCAGATGAATCCTTCTGGGAAAGTTAAAGATAGCATTCAATCCTCTTTTTGTTCAGACTCGTCCAACGTTTACAAAAAACGTTAAGTCTTTCCCTATAATCTGTACTTGGAGTTGGGACTTAGCATCCTTCTTTTAAATACAGACTTTTAATGTTCATTTTAGAAAATTGTCACGCTTTGGGTAAGCTGCATTCAAAATGGAGGACTACTTAAACAAAATTCTGAAAATATGCATATTCGCTACTTTAGAAGGCAGCCATTAAGTTGTTAAGTTAGAGAGCACCGGTTCTCAAACCCACAAAGTATAATTTATTAACTGTTTTTTTTAAATTGATTTAAGTTTTTTAATATCTGTTAAGATTTAAAAAAGTTTTTGTTTCGATTATTTTCCTTAAGCATATTTTGTAGAGAAAATTAGTTGAAATGTGTTGCATAGAGGTTCAATGAAACATTCTTCAGCTAGTCTATGGAAAATGTTGGCAAATTCTTAATTATCACTATTGGGAACTTTGTTTAACTGTCAAAACGAATGTGACAGCTATTTTAGTTAACAGAGAATTAAAAAAAAGCTTTAGACAAATGTCCTGACTGGTCACAAAAATTGACAGATTTCAATTATTTAATGTTCTTTTTTAAACAAAACAAAATGTCAGACTGTCTCAGATAGATCTTTCTAAGAGAGTTTTTCTGTGTTAAATCCTCTTATGCTGCAGACGCGTCCCACAATTTGAAAAAAAACAGGAACTCCCTATCAAGTGTACTCAGAGTTGGTCTTAGGTTTTTTACCACATATAAATGTTGATGTCTCATTGGAGAAAGTGTCCAGACTTTGTGTGAGCTCACCCGCAAAAAAATGATTACCAAGTTTGTTTTTTTCCTAATCAGTTTAGGTTAACAAAGCAACAACGTTTTTTTTTTTTTAAATGCAATTTGGTGACTGTTACGTTGAAGTATTTTTTTGATCAACTATCAGAAATTCAGTTGTCAGACCTGTTTAGTTTATTGAGTTTTGAAAAAGAGCTTCCTTTGGTTGCTGTCTGTGTGGCTCATTTTTTACCTGGTAGAAAATGTTGAACAATGTTATGGCCAGGATGGCTTATAACTTACCAATAAATCATAGGCTCTGTTAATGAAAGCACAAGTCATATATTATCTGAGAGACGCAGAAATCATTAATATAGTGAATAGTTCTTGCTTTGTTAAGTTATGTCAACAGCATACCTGAGACTTATTTTAATTAACTTGGTCATACCTGTTGATGTTATCTTTATCTAGTTCTAAAGCTATTACTGTAATATAGGTGCAGAACAAGCGACAGCTGCGTTTAAAGTAATTCTGTTATGATCCATATCTTTAAAACTCTTTATCTGAAATATTATCATGGTCTGCATGATATAAATAATTTACTTTATTACAAATATAATCTGGGTTGGTATTTAGTTTGATAAGCGTAAGTCGTATGTATTGACTAGAATATCCTTTACTTAAAAGCTTTTTCTTTACCGTTAATGTTTGTTAAATTTACATTGATTTAAACAGAATACCTCGGTAGAAATGTTCTTCAGAAATTTTGTTTATACAATTTTGTTATGATCTTGTGAAATAAATTAAAATAACAATTTCACTCCTTAAAGAATGTTTTAATTTATTTTTTTCAATATAAAAGGCCATAAATGCTTTTTCCGGAAAACTTGAAAGTCTACTGTAGTAGTATAGATCCTTTAAATGTTTAAAGGTTATCTTTGAGCTTAAAGCATGAAGTTGTGTAATGTATAATCTGGTGTTTTAGTGCTTTGTGAGTAGAGTACTTACTCTGCAAAGTTAGATTTGTTGATTTAGGGGTGTGGCTTACGCTTGGACAGACTGGTATTGACATGGACTAAAATTTGTTATTAGCTTGGCTTCCTCCATCATCATGTCATTATGCTTGCCCAGAGTCATTTGTCTCTCTAACTTCCTGTACAATGCATGATGGGAAAATGGCTGTGGTTTCTGATTTGGACAAAGAACTTTCTTACAATAGCTCTTTTAGACAGTTATACAATTATCTGGAATTGTGGCTTACTTAGTTCATACAGACTAATAAATCAATTCCTGTCACTTGCCTCTTCAAATATTGTCCAACATGTTAAGTGTTAAACTACATGCGCATTTCTGTTTGCTTGATGTTGTTACAGCAGCTCTCCAAATGTTTTATGTAAAAATCAATCAAAATTTTAAGCTTTTTCAAGTACATGAGAACATAATTTAACAGAATCACTGTTATTGCAAGCTTACATTTATCTCAAGAGTGGTTAATCGTACACAGTGTTGGGATTCACATATTTTTTCAGACCAGGATACTGATCAGGGAGTTGCTTCAAATACAAAATGCAAGTGGGTGGTTGAAAGCTTCCTGTGCCCTGGTACTCTGTGAGCGAAGGGGCATCTGGAAGCTGATTTGTTGTTGCCAGTGTTAAGGGTGTTTTGTAGTTTGACTAATATGACTGCTTGCCAGCCCTATGCAATGATACCCCAAGCAACACTGACAATCCCACAGGACATTTTGCTGGACAAATGACAGAACATGGTAACCATGGTAACCATGACAGATCAGAGATTACCATAAAACAAGAAGCTTACACCAACCACCTACTGATCTATTTTGAAATAATAAAAAAATGAAATTACTTACGAGTAAAATTCTTTATAATAATAATTTGGCTTAATTTTATATA
The DNA here is from genome assembly GCA_032466195.1 of Katharina tunicata. Lineage (NCBI taxonomy): Eukaryota > Metazoa > Mollusca > Polyplacophora > Chitonida > Mopaliidae > Katharina > Katharina tunicata. The sequence goes on along the minus strand of JAVFBZ010114699.1, from coordinate 11,503 downwards.
GTCCCGATAAGAAACTTTAACATTTTCTTTTTAATTTTGTATGAATCCCAGATAGTATTTTTTTTACATCAGTTCTTTACAACTTTTGACAACCCATTGCCATTTTTATGACTTTTTTAAGTCCACAATTTGTAAGGAACAGAAAACAATAACTATGAAATTATATTCGATACCTTTTGAACAACAGTTATGCCATTTGAAATGATGCAGTAAGAAGCTTTTATTGAGAGCTTAAACTGATCGGTCAAATGTTTATGAGATTCTGTCTGATGAGAATTTCTTAAAGCCATATTAACGTTTAACAAATAGATTGTTATACTGATGTTCTAACTCTTATAATAAAATATGGCAGCCTTATTCTTATTTTATAGTTTTTCCACACAACTAGGTTTATGGGTCTATTGTTTATAGTTTATACAGATAGTGATAAATGGTATAGTTTAACATGTTTTGAGACATTTAGAAGATGGTGGTGGAAATATTATACAAATTAATATGTGTAGATATTACAACTATAATTATAGACTTGACTTTTAGGACACAAATGGTTATGTGTTATTGTTGTGTTCGTTGGGAATGTCAATTAATAGACTTATTGTTGTTTTTGGCTTCTTCTAATACATTTGCTAAATGCAGCTTTTGGTTGATTGATTGATCAGAGTTTGACACCCCAGTATTTGAATTATTCAAACAAAAACATATTTCAGTGTCCTAATTGAACTGTTTTCTCTTTATGAATACCTCACTATGCGATTATATGTCATTTTAATGTCAATAATGATTTGCTACTGTTTGAAGAATTTGTTATTCACATTGGTTGTTGACATATTTGACGACCTCCATATTGATGGTCACATTCTGTAATGCCCAGAAAGGTTCTAATTATGATATGATATATATACCCTTTGGAGAGTAGTAATTAAGTCAGTTGAGACCATATAAATGCAGGAATAAGACGCTTTTATTGCCAGCTTAAACTGAGCTGATTGGACAGATATTTTATGAGGTTTTTCTAGGGAGAAACTCAACATTTCTTAACAGTTTACAAATGGATTATTGCCCTGTTGAAATTCAGAAGTTGGTGGATATAGAAAAGATAACTCATTTGTTGCTAATATCTACATAAAAAAGACATGGCTTTAGTGTCCCTAAGAATAAAGCCTTGCCATCATGGCCATTGATGAACATTCATGGTCATTCTATCGTGGGCCTGCATAGCACCTCTAGCCAGAGGTCACGAGTTTCATCCCCAATGGAGGTATGCAATTTGTTTATATTTCTCTACATTTGTAAATAGATATTTACAGATTACTATGAAAAGATTCTTTTGGCTTTTACAAGACAATTAATATTCATAGAATATACACATCTTGGGTAATAAAGTATGGCAGACTGAGTTTCATAGTGTAGCGTTTTCTACAGAACTAAAATGATGGTTTTATGGTCTCTTCCCGTATACAGATATTGTTAAGAGACACATAAATGTTGGCAGCAATAACCGATGTATATATATTAATGTACAGGTTATAGCTATAAAAGTACATTTGGCTTTAAGGACACATTTGGTCCAATACAATGGTAATGGCTCCTTCCCATTTTTTTTGGGAAAATGTCTTCTATTGATTGGTTATTGTTTTTGGCTTACGACAGTTTATTGGTTGCCAGAATCCATTTGTCAACCCCAAGGTTCCAAACTTTTCAAAAAAAAATTATAAGTTAAGACATAAATTATGCGATATACTGGAATGGTTGTATGTGACTGCTGTATGTAGAATTACAGCTTCTATTTAGTAATGGATTCAGGCTGAATTCTTTCAGTACCCTCTGTTGATCTTTGGTTTATATGTAAAACCATAAGACCAAGATTTTTGTACTGGTGGAGGGCTGTACATTTCTCACGGTATATTAAGGACAAATATATTCATGGGAAATAAAATAACATATCCCTTCTACCCACTATATATCCTTTTCAAGCAATGCAAACATATTAAATGATACAGAATATGTTTAAAAAAAGTGTTGACACGTAACAGTTACAGTAAATACTTTACATTGCAGTATCATATGATTAAATAAAATTTAACTGTTAAAAATAGATGTGGATTAGTGACAATGCTAAAAACAATTTGTTACCATAGAAATAAAACAACTTTGAGTATTGTGTGAGCATTTATATTAACATTTAAAAAATTTGAGTATTGAAAGACAATGCTGACAATGGCTTTATTGTGAGCCAAATATAGATAATAACTAAGCTGATTTAGAGTAAATAGTTTCTCTTGTTATTTTGTATACTAACTATACTAAGTTGATCTGTAGTCATAGTTTGATATGCTGTTAGGCCATTCATAAAAGAAGGTGTGTTTGCTGTAACAGGTCTCTAAAAAGTTGGGTTGATACATGTAGGTCGGGCAGCATTTGTTTGTTTATTGTTTGTTTGATTACTTACTGTTACACTGCACACATTTCACATTAAGAAATTTCAACCTGAATTTTAAGCTTGGGCTACAAAGTTCTGAAGCACTGCTGTCGAATTGCAGTTGTTGAAATATTCAAATTGAAAACAAAAACTTAGTTTGATATCAGTATAAAACAGACATTTTATCAGGAAAATATATATTCCAATATATATTGTTTTTTACACAGAAATTGTTAGGGTTGGTCTGGTTATGGCAAACAAAGATAATATTATAAATGGCATTAGACATAAAACATGTTGGTTTTGGAGGCTCTCAATTTTCTGATGACTTGTTCATTTATTTGTGGTTTGTAATATTAGTTTTACTTCCGGCTTGTCTGTTTTTATCAACTCGGGACATGCTAAGAATTTAACCTGATGATAAGACTCCATTGATCCATTCTGGGAGATGAATTAGGCTGTCAGAGATGTTCTGCTGTAGACAACAGAGACAAAGGTCAACAAAGCTCTGCATATTGAACCTCTGTCTCCTGTAGGTTTTGAAAGAGAGGGATTCAAGGACTAGACAAAATAAAGATAACCGCCATTCCCTATTTATTGTCTGTTGTCAACAAGTTTCATTTTCACCAAGTACCTTCCTTGGTATCATATTGGGACAAAGGGTAATATATTAAAAGGGTCCTGGCGCTCTCTGGGTTCAGAGACATCAGGAAGCTGATTTGTTCTAG
>JAVFBZ010114588.1:11252-24695 GCA_032466195.1 Katharina tunicata | reverse complement strand
CAGTTCCTTATTCACTTGAAGTTAGCTCCCAGTTTGTAGTTCCCTATTCAATATTTGTACGGAAATTAAAAGTTTCCGTGTATAATTTTTAAACAAAACATGGTACCACCTTGGATTTTACTGTAGAGAAAGCCCTTATAGAGCACATTATTAATGTGTATCGGTTTTCCCGACATGCTGTTTCATAATACCGAAAAATTCAAAAAAGTTAATTTTCAAAATGATATTTGTACTGAAATTAAAACAAATTATATTTGATAATTTTAAAACTAAGCCAGGTGCCGCCAGTCTGGAATTAAATGGAGAGGAAGCCCTTATTAAGCATATTATTAATGTGTATCCGTTTTTATTTCATATTACCGTAAAATTAAAAAAAGTAAAAACAAAATTTTTAATTTACGGTGTTATGAAACACCATGCCGGACAAACGGATACACATTAAAATGTGTTCTGTAATGGTTCCTTTCCAGTAAAATCCAGGGCCTCACACGGCTTAGTTTAAAAATTATACAAGGAAACATTCTTTTAATTTCAGTACAATTATTATTTTGAAAATTAACTTTTTTCAATTTTACGGCAATATGAAACAACATGCCGGGCAAACGGATACACATTGATAATGTGCTATATAAGGGTTTTTTCTCCAGTAAAATCCAGGGTGGCGCCTGGCTTAGTTAAACAATTATCAAATAAAATTTATTTTAATTTCAGTACAAATATTATCTAGAAAATGTATTTATTTTAATTTTACTGTAATATGAAAATGCATGCCGTATCCATATCCACATTAATAATGTGTACTGTAAGAGGTTCATCTGCAGTAAAATCCAGGGTGGCACCCGGCTTAGTTTAAAAATTATCAAATAAAATTTATTTTAATTTCATTACAAATATTATTTAAAAAATTAACTTTTTAAAATTTTACGGTGATATGAAATAACATGCCGGGCAAACGGATACACATTAATAATGTGCTTTATGAGAGCTTCCTCTCCAGTAACATCCAGGGTGGCACCCGGCTTAGTTTAAACATTGTACAAGGAAACTTATTTTAATTTCAGTACAAATATCTTTTTGAAAATTAACTTTTTTTTAACTTTACAGTAATATGAAATAATATGCCGGGCAAACAGATACATATTAATAATGTGCACTATAAGGACTTCCTCTCCAGTAAAATCCAGGGTGGCACCCGGCTTAGTTTAAAAAGTATACAAGGAAACTTACTTTAATTTCAGTACAAATATTGAATAGGGAACTAGGAACTGGGACCTAACTTCAAGTGAATAAGGAACTAGGAAATGGGAACCAACTTCAGTCGGCTCACAAACCAATCAATATTTCTATGTAACTTATACTTACATTCGAATGTTAACAGAGAAAAATGATATGCGCACGTCATGGCTTCGCTCCTTCGCATCGCAACTTCGCTTCTTCGCATCGCAACTTCGCTTCATCGCACCGCAACTTCGCTTCTTCGCTCCTTCACATCGCAACTTCGTTCCTTCTCATCGCAACTTCGCTTCTTCGCATCGCATGTTCGCTCCTTCGCATCGCAACTTCGCTCCTTCGCATCGCAACTTCGCTCCTTCGCATCGCAACTTCGCTTCTTCGCTCCTTCGCATCGCAACTTCGCTCCTTCGCATCGCAACTTCGCTCCTTTGCATTGCAACTTCGCTCCTTCGCTTCTTCGGGTTTATAAAACACACAGAGGCAGTTTGGCCCTTCTCGGCCATCATAGTATATATTTAACAAAAACGCTTGAATACTTTCAAATGAACTTTTGACGACTTAAAAGCAGCGATGACGTCACATGATTCCAATGGCCAACATGACTGTCGCCTTTTGAACCAAACAAAACGTGGAACAAATTGCGCTGCAAAATTTTGCTTGTCGCCCAAGGTATGAAGTAAGCAGTTGATTGACTATTGTACATATATCCTCAACAAATGGGCACTACAAAACAAAATGCTGAAACGATTTCTGTCGATGAATCACACAAGAGACAAGCATCAGAATCAGAGACATGTAAAGGGATTTAAAAACATCTTTCCAGTTAGACCGACAAGTCTCCCAATTGAGTGAGCCAGATGGAGCTATATACATGGCACAGAGCCATAAGTACCAGACACAGGGTGAAATATTTTACTTATCACTCGACCGTTGACTTAAAATAGATATTCACCGCAACCCAACCACGACGGGATTATTGATCTGATCAAATTGCCTGGACAATTCAGTTTTGATTGTTTATCGACTATGCCATAGACCGACAAGGGGCCTTTTGTGCCTAATGTACTTGACGTGAATGATTTCCCCAAAAATCCCACAATGTGAAACAGTGCCGGCTCCATGACCTCATCCCGAGTGGTAGGCTGCGAACAGTTTGTGCCACGTAGACCATCCTTTGTAGAACTCCACTCACCCACAGTGATAACGCCTCAAGGATAGGGCTCAATAGGGGTATAATTTCTGACTAATAATAGATGTGAGCCAGGGAGCAAAGGAAGTACCAGAAAGAAATTTAACAAATTAACCGCGTTATTTGATGCGTCATATTTAATATGTGATTGCTTCAGTACAAAAAGGTTCGACCCATCTCTTACTGATATCAAGATGTTTATCTTCAACGTTAATAGCAGGTCCAGCTATCACTTTGAAATTGCGTTTAAATTGGCAAACTGCACTTGGTTTAATATAAAAACTTTAGATCTTTTGTTACATACATCTAACGATTTTCTATTAAATCAAATGCAATTTGTCAAAAATCTTGCAAAAACTGCGATTTATTGTGCTATTCGGTGACGTTACAAGGAATATTCCATGATGGTTTGTTTGATTGGTGTTTAACATCGTACTCAAGAGTATTCCAACTATAGGACGACTTTTATGACGACAATATGACTTTTCGTTGCCGCGAAGTCCGTAGCCACCGGAAAACTTCCCCTATATATATCTAAGGCCCACAGAAGGGATCGAACCTATTCAGGGTACAGTGAAGAGGGCTCTGTTGTCCAACGTCCAAACTCTGAGCCATGGCGCGTCCCCGTTAGTCTTGGTTTTAGATTTAATGACATTTCAGTATATTACTAGAAAGCCTGGTTAGAAGCATGGTTAGTAAAGTGTAGGCAACAGACTTGAGGTTTGATTAAGTGTTAAATCATACAGATAGTCTAATGTTCCAAATGTAAATGATAAATAGGCTGTTTCTGATGAAAGACAAAACAATAATAACAATCAGGATTGTACCAAAACATGGCACAGAAACGGCGGTATGTTTTTCTTTATAATTATAATTCAGGTATTCTTTAATGAAAATGTCCGCATGGTAGAAAAACACGTATAAAATGTAAACAGTTTGGCCCACGCGGCATAGTTTTTGTAGCGGATAGCAAAAATGCTACAACAACCTAATGACAAGCTGCTGGTATGATTCACTAAGTGGCCAGAACACGCACGGTTTGGGTTGCTGTTTAAACCAGACTAATTGCGAATGTGTAGAACGATAAACATACAACGACAAAAAATAAAAATAGGCTTGTCATCGATATACCATTCAATTTTCAATTCATTTATGTCACCAATGTCGAGAAACATTTTTGCAAAGGCATTAGAACATCAAGCAGTATAACAATCAATGGTTTGTTACAACATTTCAAAATTTAAATAACAAATTAAGAAATAAATTCCTAATAATTAATGATTAATCTTTTTCATGTACATTCATATATATTTAATGAAGGGTTGTGTTAACGTAAAGCTATTGAAGTTTAAATATAACATATATATATCTATCCACGTGGGCCAATGTTAGTCACGAACCACTAACATCACTAACGAGTGGAACTCTCTGTGGACAATTTACACATCGTTGGAGGCTAGGCTGTTACCGCCAGACTGTGTGTTATTTACGAAACTGGTCGGCTCCGAAGTTTCTCTCATATTATTTATTGTATGTATGAGCTGCCTTTGAAAACATGGTATCAAAGGATGTTATGATATTTAGCTCGATGAAACATTATAAAGATGAGATATCTTCGATTTCTGACTGAGTTATTAAAACCGCTTGAGTTTTGAAGCAAATTATTGTTCAACAAAATTGAATTATCTTTTTTGTGGAATAAATATGTGCAAAGCCGCGTAGGAGTTGTAAACGTCATTTCATTACACGAGGAGTTTCGAGGATTGCGGCACGTGTGGCACACTGTATGGAAGTAAATTGTCGGACACAAACCATAGATAGCATTTCAAAACAATCAAAACAATTCCCTCGATTACTGCTCCGACTATCGCGCGAGTTCTCTGTGGAGTTCAATTCATATAACAGGTCTTAAAAGATTTAGAGAAGATATTTACAATTAATCAGAAATGCAAGAAATTTCTTGCATTAGCTATATGAAATTAACACGAATGTATATCAGTTTATAAAAATATTGTGCGAAAGCTAGGCACGAAATTAATTTACCTTTCTTCTTATTGCTTCGCAAAAATTATATTTATTTCCCTACTCACTTCAGTGTTAACATGAACCTTAGGACCGACACTCATCTTGCATTGGGTGCAGTTAATAGATTCAATATTATCTGAATCGCAACTACAAGACCTCGATCACTATGACATTATTGGACTGGGTTTGATAACGTAACTCGACGTTGAAATATTATTATTAAAATCTTTATGAGAAAAGTAATCATAAAACAGTACAAAGATAGTTTGAGACCATCTCCATTGTATGCACAATTTGAAGGGTCCATACACTGATTCGGTGTCAATAACATATAAATATATTTAAGCGGTTTGGGCATATTCCATGATCACGATCTAAGTTCTATTTTTTTTTTTTTTTTTTAAATGTGTAGTCACGACATTCCAGTTTATTTAAATAGCAAGAGAAAAAAACTGAATGAATCAGCTAACCGCCAAATTGGAACCTTTCTGGAACGCTTTTTTTTAGTTTTAAAGTTGAATTAACATGATTAGCAGGCTACACATAAATCAGACACGGAGTAAAATCCAAAATGGCAAACATAACCCCTATCACATTAAGATACTTCCGTGTAATAGAACAGAAATTGCATATGACAAAAATGTGTTTAATTTCAGAATGCCATAATAATTTAACAGTTTGTACACGAAGAACCCAGAAACTATCTCAGTCATCAATTGGTGTCAAAGTTTTTGAGACTACTCCAATACAATAACTGATAGATAATGAATCTTCAAACTCATTGGTAAACATGAAACGTGAACAACAGGCTTCTGTAATTTGATGAGTCGTGGCGAATGGCCAATTTAATTACTCGGAATGCAAGTCACATCTGCTTTCATATCGAGTACATCGCCATATCGTATTGTTGTGAATCTGGCTACAGAATGGCTATATAAACAGTTTGCTTGTCTTTGGCTTCTCCGTAACATTCTACCATAAGATAAGGTTGATGCTGTCTTCGTATTACAAAAGAGTTTGTCATTAAAACAGTTGTTCACAGCGGTTGGAATCGGAAAACAGAAAAATCTACGTGGCCTGTGTTTTATTGCTACTTACTGAAATGATACATATTTCGTGCAATTTTGGTTTAAGTAAGCTTACATGTCCATATTAATGAAGATTATAATACAATTGATGGCTTATACTTACTGGACACAAAGCTTCGCTTGATATATCTGACATCCCAATGTCACGTCGTCGAGAAACCGAGTTAAACTTTTGGCTTGTACCGAAAATGGTTGTTATAAACTACCGACAATATTCTGTTTGGTATGAAAATAAACCTCTCAACAGTCAATAACATATTGTGAAGAAAGAAATCACAACTACTATTGATCACCGACATGCATGAACTAATTAAAGTCCGTTTTGTCAAAGACAAGAAAAAGAGTTGAAAGCAGGACACAAGTGAAGAATTTCTTCTAAACCGTTGTCGTTGAATTATCAGTCAAACAAGTGACTTGTGCAAGTAAGATGTGTATATCAATGGGAGCGTATCACTTCCCCGTGTTACACTGTATCCCTAAGGGGCTGAAAATAAACCATAACAAACATCGAGTTAATGCAATGTTTTAATGATTATTCTGTGAACAACAGTCATAAGAACACCGATGGTTTAAATACATTATATACACAATAAACAGAAGCCCATACGCGGTGTTCTTCGTCCTTATTATGTCTCCCTAAAAACAGATGGTCAAGTAGAAAATGTGCAGATACAGTTCAGTTCTATAATATATGGCCATTGCTATGCTATGGTTGTGCAAACAGTACAATATATACAGTAAGACTATCATGACGTACACTCGTGACCTAAGATCATGCTTTGGTCAATGTGACTAGCGACAACAGCGCATATCTGTCAACTAAATTCCGTGTGCTTTGATTGGTCAATTGGCAAGCGGAAGATGGGGGTGGAAAAGCCTGTACACCGCATGAGAGATTTCAACACACGGGTAATACAAAACAAAAATGGCCTCCTTCTCTTAAACTTTTTTTTTCCAAGTTTAATAAAACATACAGTATTAATTCGATTATTAGATACATACAGAACGTAAAACACAACTTTACACAATTGCTATGTTAAAATGTTAGAAAAATAATGTTTGACAATCTGTCTTTCTGCAACGTCGCTGTCTGCTTTTCATTTCATCGGATTCTGACGTGGTAGCGACATCATTCTGGTCGAAACCAAATATAGGTGAAAACATTTCTTGGTAGCCAATACATTCGTCATTGGCGTTTTTTGAAGGGTATACAGGTTCTTATGGCCGTCTAAAATCTCGTAGTCCTACACCACTTTGCATTCGCTTCATTTGTAAATAAGATTTAATTCAATTGCGGTTCAAGGTATAAGAGCTTCAAGACGGTCAAATATTCCGTACCGCGTTTAAAAAGATATACAACTATTAATATGTATCTAATCGGCAGTGGAAATATAGTGATTTTACTGTGAGAAACATGTGTTGTGAAGTTTGTAGCCAGTCAACATGGCAGATTTCGACCGGTTCCTCCGTCTACACCTTTCAACATGAACTAAATGGGAATTACCTGTACCAAATACTCTGTGAAATATTGCTATAACCCACTTGCCTGGTGCATCATATATTGGTGATCTGCAGTAACAATCTAATGCTACTTATGACACGGATGAATCTGAACATAGCATTAGTGCTCCCATTATCAACTATACACCCGCCAATTCCCAAGAGAATTGTACAGGCGTACATGTACATGGTACTACTGGTTCACTCAGTTGAGTACGTCATTCGTGGATCACACTGCTCACATTATAACTAGTTCTCGTTATACAAACGTTTGTAAAATATTGTAAAAAATAAATTATAACAAATTCACCGAGTTATTTTATACATCAAATTTGTCTTGTTAGATCTGTCAGGGAAGACCCACATTACTTTCCGCTGTAATGGACTTTATTGTCAACGCTGACAAAGGGTTCCGGTACCAGTTAGAAAACTACTTGTTTAATTGGAATATGTGTCATTGGTTCAACACAAACAGTAAAAAACATTATTTATATATTTGATTGGTGTCTACCGTCGTTCTCAATAGTTTTTTTCAATCTGACTACATGATTTGCCGATATTTGGTGGAAAAACAGGTAGATCTTAAGTAGATCTTAATGTTGACAGCAGTGACGAATTCTTACTAATATCATCATTAGTATGACTCATCAACAATAATTAATCTAGTAAGCCTAATATCATCAATAATGTTTGAAAATGATGATAAAAACCATTGTTATGATAACTGAAATAATTTAAACCGATTTTCCGCCAAGTTGTATTGATGTTAGAACGAAAAATCGAGCGACAGAATGATATTATGGTGCATTCAGTGCCTAAAGAACAGTGAATGGAGTTTTCTTATTCTAATCAGAAGGTCGTGAATTTCGAATGTAAATAATAAATGAACGTCTTCCTATAGACATAATAGTAATGTCGATAAGGCATCATAAGTGATACGAATATAATCCTCCAGCAATGTGGCTTATCACGTTATGTGCATTTTAAATGCTGTGAAAACATATTTCAAAATTTACTACTATGACCTTTTACTTCGAACGTGTTCAATACATTTTCAAAATAGACACGTGTGTGAAATGTGATGAAAATGGGCCCAGGCGCAAAAGCGCTAGTCTTGACTAACTTATTCTAAATATGACTATAATGACCTTTAACATTTAAGAAAGCATTTTTGTCATAGACATATGAGTGAGGTTTGAAAAAAATGGACATAGAGGCAAAATATCTAGAGTGACGTAAAACATTTTTCTGAAAATAGCTTTAATGGCATTGGACCCACGACTCTGAAAATCGAACTTGTTCTAGAGATCATCATAATGTACATGTGTGTGAAATTTTATAAAACCTGACAATGGGATGAATATGTTTGTACGTACGAGCAAACATAACGGGATATCCCATATTCAAGTCCCCCGAGGGGATTATAAGTCAACGGATATAAAGAAGAATATTGAAAATGTCATACTCTTGACACGCCGTCTTGTGATTTAAATAAACAGAAGTAAAGAGTGAAACTCACATTAAACAAACAAACAATCAAACCGTCGTACAAGTAATATACCTACTGCCATTGATGGCCAATGTACATTGGACACCAACAATAACGTTCCCAAACTTAAGTTCTTGTCTTCAGTAAGATGGAATCGTTTCAAATCTTTGTAATGGAAATGTAAAGTATTTTTAAACAGAAGAACTCAAGGCCAGAAACAGTTGGCTATTTTAATACTTAAAAGAAACAGTTCGGTTACATCTCAAACAATAGCATAAACATTGATTTCGAGAGATGTTTTGAGAGAAAATCATATATTAATACGAAACGTAGTTAAAGTTATTGAATGAAATATAAACAAAGTAACACAGATACTTAGGTTTGAAAATCAATGAAGGACAATTTATCCATTCTTTGAATAAAGGGGTGCATTTTACACATTCTGTAGGCATCATTGAATTATCTTGTCAAACGACCAACTGATCATCGCCAGACGGGTGCCCCTGTCATATATGTTTACCTACAGTGTATGTACATGATATACATGATTACCCGACCTTTGGAAAATAAGTCAGCCAATTTTCTGTGTAAACAACTGAGCAATATTTCAAAATGTGGAAAACGACGTGTATAGTAGTTTACAAAATAAATTGAACGTCACATTTATCAACAAGATAATTTTGAATATGATATGGAAAACAATTCATTGGCCTTTGTTACCAGACAATGACACTTGTGATTAATGAGTTTAAACTTAAGTTTGAAAAAAACTCAATGTTGCAGGTTAGACCAGCTTACTTTTATTTTGTATTAATCCACTAATCGTGGGTGCCCTGTGAATTACTCAATGAGAAGGCTAACTATTCTCCTCATGGGATACATTTTATCACGAAAATAACACCCAAATGTCGAGCAAGTGTTATATGTCCTCATCAGGTTAAGTTTTATGGTGAATAGTGTTATAATAAATCTGTTCCTTTTTCTGTAATATTTTTTTTTATAAATCAACTAAGGATTATAAAAATTTAAGTATGTATTTCTAATGAGTTCGCATTTTTCGTGAGTTTTGTGAGAAAAAATATGCCTATCATGTTTTTAAAATTATATCTACACCAGTATTTGATAGAAGGGTGATTCAGAGAAGGGCATAGCATCTACTTCCATCATGTATCATGTCAAAACGTTTGAAACAACACCACTACAATACCTGATCAATCAAGGAACCTTAAACCTGAATTGTGGATGGGAAACGATGTGAGCAATGGGTTTATGTTATTTGATCAGTTATGTTAGATTAAAAACAGCCAGAGCGCAAACCACATCTGTGTGAGTTTCAGAACACTACCCCATCGTGCAGTTATAAATATGTCTTCAACAAGGCTATATAGACAACATGTTTATTTTGCCTTTCTTTTATAACATTCATTAAAAACAATTAACCCTACGGGTTTTTTTTGCCCACCAGAAAACATCTGACGTGTAGAAGCTATTTTTGTTGTAGACAGATATGAATGCTAATGAATGTTCCCTATAAATCAAATCACAACGAATATGTAAATAGTTGATGTCCTTTGAATGAGTAAGTGAGTGATAGGAAGGAACGAGAAGGATGGAAGGATCGATTGAACGCTTAATGAACAAGATAATGATTTTTTTTTTCAGTATTGGGTGTATGTCATTGTGAATGAATATATGTGTATGTATGCCTATACATATATTATATTCATATTAAATAAAATCATGCTTGTCCACTTCTACATTTTATATTGTCATCCACGTTTTAAAATCTTTTCATATTTTTGTAGACATTTGCGGCTATATATGTTTGTGTATGTATGTATTAATACATTTGTCATATATATTTTATTGTATAAACGTATATAAAGAACATTTACATGAATATGTATAATGATACATTATTGTAAATTGTGAAATTGTAAAAAAGTTTATTTTTTGTCTATTATTAAACACTTAAATCAATATCATTATTGCACTGCACTTGTTTTCGGGTTAAATAAAGTAAATTAAATGAAATAAAGTTGAGTCAGTATCAGTGATTATTGTGTGATAACATACCTAGTTATACTATTCAACAGTAAATACGCGATCGAGCGAAGACCTACATTTTTTACGTCATTACTACTTTTGACGTGACTGTGATGCCGTCACGTTATATATATATTATTACCCCAAAAAAGTGCCGTGGCTCTCTATCTATGATGTTATTAGGTACCCGTGCAGAAAAATGTCTATCCATACCAATCACTCAGCAATGTACTGAATTTTACACGACAACCAACCCAAAAATTATTTAATGTGTAGTGTGAGAAAAAAAATACTCGAGTGATATTCACCGTAGCACACGGACCACTTTATCAATGGTATAAATGCCAATGAATTGTATTAAATGAAATTAAGACAACACCTGCTCTGGCATAATATTCACTATTTCTAAAAATACTTAGTGACCGTACTCTTGAGAATCGAACCCAAAACTCAAGTACTTAATAACCAGTGGTAGGTACTGACCACCTGTATCATTCAGTCTTAAAAGTCAAAAAGGGGCCTTGACATCAAACCACGACTTGGTGCCCACTAAAAGTCAACTAGGATTAGATTGGATTTAGGAGAATGGGGCATGCAGTCCATGAACTGAGGATTATTCACCCCAGAAGTTATGTATTATCAAACATATAATCTGCACTCAATTAGTTATTAAAATTACCAGCACCAAATAAGTATCGCGGTATACCGATGCATAAGTCATGTTATCATTGTCGTGTACGTAAAATGTATTGCACAAGGCATTTCAATATTTAAGTACGATTATTTTGTGGATTTAAAACATTTTCCATAGTTAGACGAGCTAAAGGCTGGTTTTAAAGTTAAGACGAGTCACAGTATGATGATTGCAAGACAGAAGGGAATGTTGGATATTGTCTGGGACTAGGCAGTGGTCACAATTCCATCTGGATGTCTAATGATCCGCCGGAGATATGTATTGACAGGGAAGTGAAGTCAACTAGGTAGTAGGTAAACCGGCGTATATAAGCCCACAGGCTTCCAACCCAGACTCACACATGTTCCCTGTATTCAAATTGACTGAGCACAGCCCACCGCCGGAGAGTATAGGACATGCTTCTCGTAGCGTTTTTTTTTTAAAGACAAAGGATAATTACCTGTTATGTAAGCCCAGCGTACCAGACTAAATATTATTGAAGGGAGATCATAAGAAGTGTAAGAATTGATTTATTGCGCCTTCGTTTGATTTGGAAGAAATTCAAATACACACATAAGGCATATCAACAAGCTAATGGGTAGTAAATCAAATAAATTGACATAATTTGAAATGCATGTAATTCACATAGTTTATAAGAAACTATATACTTAATGGGGATCTCTGTTTCACGGAACACTAAAGCCAGGATTAAGGCCATTGTCATAGAATACTGAACGTGTCAAGGGAAATAGTCCATGATATCCTAAAGAACAAAGTTACCTCCCCTTGTCCGTATATTCCCATGATGCTCGTATTAAATACTTGATTGTGCTTTACATTTATAGGACTGATGTTTGCCACTCTCGACTGTGAATGTGTCACATTTGTATTTTGCAAGTGAACGCTATCTAGTATGCATTTTTACGACGACCTGTGTTTCTACGTACTTATTCTATTTTAATCTAAAATTGATGATGAACAAAGATGACAGTCCAAGTATTATTTTAACTAATGGAAAACAAATATTGCTAGCATCTCGGCCATCCTTATAAGTGTTGTGTTATTCATGCTGAAATAAAGCCACAATTTGCAGTTCACATTTGTATTATAGCTGGTCAGATAAACATATGTAGCCATGTGTCTCTTGACTGAAGTGTAATGAATTTGAACGAAGTACCTTTGTGATATTCTGTGTGTGTATCTAAATGTAAGTTTGTCTTTTTGGTGCCAAATACAAAGGTGAAATCCAGAATACCTCATAAAATTATAAATTGATTACTATTTTCATTCTGGCTGTCTCTTGTGTTTTTGCTGTCTCGTGTTATTAGCAGTACGGGTCTGCACGCTCATATTGGAAATGTCTTACTTTATAATTAGAATTTTAGATACGTCCTTTAACATCAACGTTCTGCCACAATTTATTATTTTGTTGGTTTTTCACATTAAGGGACAGAAAACTTTAACGTAAATTGAGTCTGAGTATACAGACAACATAGAGCAGTTTTCTTACGTTGTTACTTGGTGGAGAATTCTTCGTTATCCAGTTAAAAAAAGTTTCTATCATAAATGAAAAGAAAATTCAGTTGATTTATGTTTTAATTTTTTGTTTTGTACAGTTCAAGGTCGTGTTACTAATGACAAGGTATTTTATTCCTAAATGTAATGTTCCAAACCGTGCCTTGATTCCGAAAAATAATTCCCAACAAGAAACAGGGCCTTGGAAGCTCTTAGAACTTCACAGGGAATTCGGGTGATAATATACGATGAAATTAAGTCGAGTTGAGAGGTAATGATAAAAAAATGCAAAGAGTGTGTTGTTTTTTTGTCAGAATAAATGTAAATTCCCCATGAGATGTCCAGAAATCTACTGATCTGGTTATTAGCTTTTATGTCTCCAATTCACGACTTCAAGGCGGATTAGAACACAGATTAGTGCAATAAACAGGATCGTGCCCTGATTACATGAATACAAACGAAAACCATGTAGGACAAAATGTGAAAACCTTTCTATGTGTAAAATTCAAGTTTCGTTTCTTTGTATATTAATTCAGGGTGTAAAGAGCCACTATGTCATTATTGATTCGTGTTTTTTACGCCGTAGCCTACTGAACGGTATGTCACGGCGTGATCATAGGAACCTCGAATTCAAGATAGAAATGCGCCAAAAAAATAATGGATTAAAAAGAGAAGGGTTGATGTA